>BQNB010093130.1:0-24536 GCA_026074375.1 Tanacetum coccineum | reverse complement strand
TGATTTGAAACAAAGTGGTGGTTTCATTGGATTGTTTAAGTGTTTTTTGATTTCATCGGATTGATTAATCAATTGCCGACTGTTTTTGTTTTGGTGGTTATTTTTGGAAAGGATTAAATGCTGGAATGCTGTGAGACGTTGATTATTTGATATGGGACATGTGTTATTTTTTTACAATTAATGTTTTAAGATGAGTTCTCAAAAAGCTTCTTTTTATATAATAGGTAGATTGCAAGTAATTAAAATGTGCAGGTGCAAGCTCAGGTAGTGAGTCATATGTGGAATTTTTTTCTTAGTTGGAGAAATATAACCTTGCTTCTACCATTTTTATCCCTCGATGGAAACGGACTCCGCAATGCATGTTTCACTTGCCGTGCAAGATTACCTTCTCGAGTATCTACTACACCCTTAAGTTGTGTTTGTGTGAATGCAAATGCTTCATCTAATATCAGTTATCCGCTTATTCTCAAGCGTATGGATTCATATAAGATTAAGATTCCCATCACATCAATTGTAATGCACTTAAATTTATCAGAGTCGCAATCCTTGAACTTGTTAAACACATATTCACAAAGTATATAGTCAATATGCGTATATTTTTGTTTAAGTATTCAAGTTATTCAAATTATGTATACAGTTGTACGCACTTTTGACACACAAAGTTCCAATAATTTATTTTTCCTGTTTTAGACACCGAGTGTTATGAGTTGACCCATACCAGAACTTACCCCTTTCAGACCCGTCAATAAGCTGCTTTACATCATTTTAGCACAAAAATAAAATTTAGAAGCTGCCAATATAAAAATCTTTTTTTTCAAAACTGATTTAAAACTAACTCCAATCGTAAATAAGTAAACCCCAACCGCATGCGAAAACAACTAAAATTAAAAATATTCATAAAACAAAAATCAAAGATACATAATTTACCTGGAATAAATAGGGGTTGATTTATTTCAAACATATGTCGTTTAGTTTCATCCTGAACCGCAAAATATAGGGTTCCAACATAATCATCCATGTTTTCATCTTGAATCGCATAACATCAATCGTTGAATTTTATGGGTTTTTTTGTTAGAGATTGGAATTGAATATTAGGGTATTTTTCTGTTAGGGATCCGAATGGATTCATCGAGTAACAGTCAAAAAGAATTTTGGTTTAGGTTTTTTTTTATTTGATTTATGAAATCAGTTTTATTGATTTGAAACAAAGTGGTGGTTTCATTGGATTGTTTAAGTGTTTTTTGATTTCATCGGATTGATTAATCAATTGCCGACTGTTTTTGTTTTGGTGGTTATTTTTGGAAAGGATTAAATGCTGGAATGCTGTGAGACGTTGATTATTTGATATGGGACATGTGTTATTTTTTTACAATTAATGTTTTAAGATGAGTTCTCAAAAAGCTTCTTTTATATAATAGGTAGATTGCAAGTAATTAAAATGTGCAGGTGCAAGCTCAGGTAGTGAGTCATATGTGGAATTTTTTTCTTAGTTGGAGAAATATAACCTTGCTTCTACCATTTTTATCCCTCGATGGAAACGGACTCCGCAATGCATGTTTCACTTGCCGTGCAAGATTACCTTCTCGAGTATCTACTACACCCTTAAGTTGTGTTTGTGTGAATGCAAATGCTTCATCTAATATCAGTTATCCGCTTATTCTCAAGCGTATGGATTCATATAAGATTAAGATTCCCATCACATCAATTGTAATGCACTTAAATTTATCAGAGTCGCAATCCTTGAACTTGTTAAACACATATTCACAAAGTATATAGTCAATATGCGTATATTTTTGTTTAAGTATTCAAGTTATTCAAATTATGTATACAGTTGTACGCACTTTTGACACACAAAGTTCCAATAATTTATTTTTCCTGTTTTAGACACCGAGTGTTATGAGTTGACCCATACCAGAACTTACCCCTTTCAGACCCGTCAATAAGCTGCTTTACATCATTTTAGCACAAAAATAAAATTTAGAAGCTGCCAATTAAAAATCTTTTTTTCAAAAACTGATTTAAAACTAACCCAATTCAAGTAAATCAGTTAACCCACCAATTCGAAAACACTAAAACATTAAAAATATCATAAAAAAAAATCAAAGATAATATTTACCTGGATAATAAATTAGGGGGTTGATTTTATTAAAACATATGTTCGTTTTACGGTTTCATTCCTGAACCTGCAAAATATAGGGGTTCCAACATATACCCCTAACCATGTTGTCATTCTTTGAATCGCAATAACATCAATCGTTTTTTTTTTTTTTTATTGGAATTTTATGGGGATTGGTTTTTTTTTTGTTTAAGAGAATTGGAATTTGAATATTAGGGTTATTTTTCTGTTAGGGATCCGAAAAAACAAATGGATTCATCGAGTTAAAGTCAAAAGAATTTTGGTTTTAGGGTTTTTTTTTTATTTGATTTATGAATCAGGTTTTTATTGAATTATGTAAACAAATGGTGTTGGTTTCATTGGATTGTTTAAAGTGTTTTTGATTTCATCGGATTTGATTAATCAATTGCCGACTGTTTTGTCTTCTTTTTTGGTGGTTTTATTTTTGGAAAGGATTAATCTTTAAACTGCTGGTGATATGCTGTGAGACGTTTGATTTATTTGATACTGGGTCATGTGTTATTTTTGTTACAATTAATGTTATAAAATGATGAGTTCTCAAAAAAGCTTCTTTTATATAATAGGTTTTAAAAAAAAAAAATTTATTTTTTTTAGATTGCAAGTAATTAAAATGTTGGCTAGGTGCAAGCTCTGGTAGTGAGTCATTATGTGGAAAAGGCTGTGAGCTGATCTCCAGACCCCCAGGTTGGGAGGAAATATAACCTTGCTTCTACCATTTTTATCCCTCGGTGAAAAAGGACTCTGCAATGCATGTTTCACTTGCCGTGCAAGATTACCTTCTCGAGTATCTACTACACCCTTAAGTTGTGTTTGTGTGAATGCAAAAAAAAATGCTTCATTCTAATATCAGATTTTATCCGCTCTATTCTAAGCGTATGATTCATATTTAGGATTAAGATTCCCATCACATCAATTGTAATGCACTTAAATTTATCAGAGTCGCAATCCTTGAACTTGTTAAACACATATTCACAAAGTATATAGTCAATATGCGTATATTTTTGTTTAAGTATTCAAGTTATTCAAATTATGTATACAGTTGTACGCACTTTTGACACACAAAGTTCCAATAATTTATTTTTCCTGTTTTAGACACCGAGTGTTATGAGTTGACCCATACCAGAACTTACCCCTTTCAGACCCGTCAATAAGCTGCTTTACATCATTTTAGCACAAAAATAAAATTTAGAAGCTGCCAATTAAAAATCTTTTTTTCAAAAACTGATTTAAAACTAACCCAATTCAGTAATAAGTAAACCCACCCAATTCGAAACACTAAAATTAAAAATATTCATAAAACAAAAATCAAAGATACATAATTTACCTGGAATAAATAGGGGTTGATTTATTTCAAACATATGTCGTTTAGTTTCATCCTGAACCGCAAAATATAGGGTTCCAACATAATCATCCATGTTTTCATCTTGAATCGCATAACATCAATCGTTGAATTTTATGGGTTTTTTTGTTAGAGATTGGAATTGAATATTAGGGTATTTTTCTGTTAGGGATCCGAATGGATTTATCGAGTAACAGTCAAAAAGAATTTTGGTTTAGGTTTTTTTTATTTGTTTTATGAAATCAGTTTTATTGATTTGAAACAAAGTGGTGGTTTCATTGGATTGTTTAAGTGTTTTTTGATTTCATCGGATTGATTAATCAATTGCCGACTGTTTTTGTTTTGGTGGTTATTTTTGGAAAGGATTAAATGCTGGAATGCTGTGAGACGTTGATTATTTGATATGGGACATGTGTTATTTTTTTACAATTAATGTTTTAAGATGAGTTCTCAAAAAGCTTCTTTTATATAATAGGTAGATAGGTAGATTATTAACTTTATTAAACGTCAGTACCGGGTCAACAAAACATTAAATACAACCCGACCCGAACCGGTCGGAATTTGCCCGACGTTGGGTCAACCCGTCGGAAAACTGATCCGATCTTTCACATTCATTGTTTACTCATGGCTGACCCGATCCATTCATTTATTATACTCCTCCATCTCTCCATCATCACCTATAACTCACAATTCAAACATGTGTTACACATCTGTCCTCTTACTCATCAAAATCATCACCTATAACTTTATTAAACGTCAGTATCGGGTCAACAAAACATTAAATACAACCCAACCCGAACCGGCCGGAATTTGCCCGACGTTGGGTCAACCCGTCGGAAAACTGATCCGATCTTTCATATTCATTGTTTACTCATGGCTGACCCGATCCATTCATTTATTATACTCCTTCATCTCTCCCTCATCACCTATAACTCACAATTCAAACACGTGTTACACATCTGTCCTCTTACTCATCAAAATCATCCGCCCATATTTCCTTATTCCCTTATCAAGATACAAAACCAGGGACACATGTTTCTCTCTCATCAAAACAAGACATTACAAAAACAAATCAAATTTTCCAAGTGAGTTCAAATCTTCACCTTTTAAATATTGGAGAAGATTTTAGTTTATGTTTATAAAAAATTATTTTTATGAGATGTGTTTTTTTCTTAAATTTTTCGAGAAAGTGATATAGTTTTGGTTTACTTATTAAACAGCTAATTTAAAGGTTTGATAGGTCGGTAAGAATTCTCTACCGGTACGTTATTTATGATAATTAGTATTAATCTTTGTTTAGGATGCATTGTGTTATATGATTAGTTAATCATTGGTTTAATTTTATTTTGGGTGAATTTAATTTTAGTAAATTTATAAGAATTTTTATGGTTGCTTATGTTTCTGCTTATAGATAAGAACTGAGGTTTCTTAAGGAGGGTGTTTGTGACAACCGTGATTTATCGAGGTTAGTTTAACCGTTAGTGTTAACCTAGCTAGCTTTATGTGTTTTAATTTATGTGCGTAAGTCGATTTGGTGATATATGTGATTTGGTATGTGTTATTATATGAGTATGTGATAGTGGAAATGAATGATTTAGTCATTTCATTTCGTATGTGATGATGATTTCGGAAGTATAGTGATTTTCGTTATTTTATCGTCGATAAAATCTAAGAAGTATGTATCGTTAAATTTCGAGTTGAGATCAATTAGTGAATTGAGATTTTATAATTTGTTTATGATATAATAAGTAAATAATAATTTGGGAAAAATAATAATAATAACTAGTGTAAGTGTTTTATTTTAAGTTATGTATTTATTTAAGTATTTAAGGTGAATAAATAGTAAATAATTTGTATTTTTTTAATATATATATATATATATATATATATATATATAGAGAGAGAGAGAGAGAGGGAGAGGGAGAACGAAATTTTATAAGAAAATTTAATAAAAAAAATTCTTTATAAAAGGGGTTTAGTTTGGATCGACTAAAAAAAAGAGCCCAAGTTGGACTAGGAACTAGTTTAGGTTTTATAAAAGTTAGTCAGTATTATTTTTCCTTCCTTTTTTCTATGTGTCGATCCAAAAGAAAACCCTAGCCACCATTGAAAGATTTTGAAACTCTAAAAAAATCAAGGCTTGATCTTTTGTTTAATTTTGAATTGAATTGATTTTTATACACTTATAATCAAGCTTATGTTTTTAATCATTGTTTTAATTATGTAACAATTGAATTGATGGATTAGGGTTTGTAAATATTCTGCAAATAAGATGTTTTGATCTTTAAAAATCGTTTTGGGTATAATAATTAGGGTTTGGGTAAGTTTAATTAGGTTTAATTGTGGTAAATTCAGAATTGAAAACTAGGCAGAATTTTAGGTCACCTTGCGAGAGTCATAACTTGATCATACGAATAGCTTTTATCGATTTTCTAGATTCTAAAATTATCTACAGAGAGTCTACTTTCCAACTCAAGTGGTTTCATAAATTAAAAGTGAGTAAAAGTCAGTCAAAATAATGTTACAAGATTTGTTGTCAAAACTGAGTTTTAGGGGCAGATTATGGGTTGTGATTATGAGGTCAAAAACCATATCAAAACGTTTTTTTAATTGATGGGATTGCTACAGTAGCAAGTTCATGATGTCTATGAATTTTTGTAGATTTTTACCAAGTGTCTAAATGGGTCTGGTCAAGTAAAACTTTTGAGTGGTCCGATCTGGTCAAATTCTGGATACTTTGTGATGTTGAATTTTTTAAAAATAGCTAGACTCAATATTATTTTTTCTAAAGGTCATAGTAGTTACACAACTCATTGAAGATGTAGAAAATGTAGTATGGAAATTTAATTGGTCCGTTTGGTATTTTATTAGTGATCAACAAACGACTTTAAAATTCTGCTATATTCTGAGAAACTTGAATAAAGAATTTAAGGTATTTAGAGTATAAATAAAGTATGGGAAGTATGGTGGGATGTTTATAAGCTTGCTATAGACATTAGTATCCATCAATTGAAAGGTTACATGTTTAAGGTTGTGAAACCTTAATCATGTGTAACCCGTTAAATTATATTGTGTAGACTTCGCTTAGAATTTGTGTGCGCGTTCGTGAAGCTTGAGGTGAGTTTTCATAGCCCATTTTTCATATGTCTTCTTGGGATGAAAATGATACAAATCGAGTTTGAAATGTTTTAAATGTTGCGAATAATTATTTTAATTGGTTTTGGACATTGCATGTTATCATATGGCTTATGCATATTATGTGTGGTTCGTTGAATCAGAGAGGTACGCCTACCCTATCATGTGTGGTTCGTTGGATCGGAGGGGTACGCCTACCCTATTCTGTATGGTTCGTTGGATCAGAGGGGTACGCCTACCCTATGCTTCGTGTTGATATAAATAATTTGCATTTGTGTATAATATCCATGTATGTCCTATTGTTGTTGATTCGCGGCAAGTGTAAGTTTTTGTCTTAAACCTATGAATCTCACCAACATTATTGTTGACGTTTTAAAGTATCATTTTCAGGTGAGCATAGTGAGACTAAGGAGGTTAATTTGTGTGGCTAGAGAGACTATAGGATATTTGCATTTTGGAGCCTTCTTTATTAGAGACTTCATTTCATATTTTTGTACTTTGGATATTTTGAATAATCATGTTGTTATGTTTGGATTTACTTTATATGTCTATGTATTATGTGTGCGATTAACCTCAATATAAGACCCCTCTTGTGTTAGGTATCGTCATAACACTTTGGATTTTATTTAGTTGCATTCTAGTTTTCTCTATTGTTGACACCAATATGTTGTGATGATGCCTATCTTGTTACGTCTCGCATTTCCGCCTTGGCGGGGTGTGACAGATTGGTATCAGAGCCATTGGTTATAGAGAAGTATGTGGTTTGACCTAGACTATAACCTAGGAGTCCTTCATATAGCTGCATAATAGGATCTTTGTGTTTAGCTATCTAGGCGTTTTGTTTCCTTATTTTTTTTCTGAGTTTTATTTCGACCTAAGGGCTATTTGATATTAGAAGATCAAAAAAGGAGCCTCTCAAGGAACCAAAGGAGGAAGGGTAGTTAAAAAAGTCAGATAAGGAGATCGACTCAGATCTCCTGTCGGATGCTCGTAGCAGGCCTGGACCCGCGGAGTCGGGTAACTCTTACGAAAGTAAAGTCAAACCCAAGCGAGGCCCAGCATAAGTTTATTCAGTCTTTTACCTTGACACGTTGCTATCGATGATTTCTTTCGGATATTACGTATTTTTAGGTACTTTGAGACCTTCATTTTCTTTGTCGTTTTCGGTTTTATCTTTATATACATAAATATTGTTTTGATGGAGCATCGTGTTTGTGTTATATTGGGGTCGTGTAAGATTGCTATGTGATATATGTAGATATTTATGCGTTATCATTGAGATGTGTAGTCTTGGAAGGAAGTACACGTGTGAAAGGATACACTTATAATTATGAGTGGCCAACATAATTATAAAGGCATCACACACGTGTACTTGTGACCATGGTTGCATTGATCATTGTTTGCTTGTTAGATGATATTGTAAGCTGCTGTTATATGTGCAATCATGATATATATGATTGTATGGTTAGGGAATTCTTCCCTTAACTTAATGAGCGATTATGTTAGGCTCAGTTGCGTAGATAGTAAGTTTCCCTTATATCTAACGTTTGTGGATACCCCGGATACCTGTTATTACTACTATTATGATTATTGAGGCTGTTCGTTTGCTCGATTATTCATTCGGATACCTAACTCTCATTGTAGCATTCTTTGTTTGTATCATGTTAGTACGGATGTTCTAGCTTTCCCATTTAGCGACTTGATATGTATTGGTTGATTGGATCTGCTACTTTTGGCAATTGGTATGTTTCATTGGTTCTTCCTTGCATTGATTACTCGTATGAATATTAGATTTTTTTCCTTTTAAGCACAATTTGTTTGTAACATGTTAGTGCAGGTGTTTACTCCCTTCTTTATATATCCTTTGGTTTCGTAACTTGTTCGTAATATGTTAGTATCGATGCTTCTCTATGTTGTTCATTTGATCATTGGTAAGGATGAGACCTTATGTTCTTCATTTGGTTCGTAATGTCATTGCATGAGTTTCCCATGTACGTGTTCGTTTGACTGTTATTCTGACTATATTGTTCCTTGTACTTTCTATCGCCTTCAAACAATAGATTTGCGTTAGAGTCCTTACGGTATTTTGCAATCCATTTTGGTATTTCGATGTCCTTTGTGTGAGCTACATATTTTTATAATGATAATGAAGTCTGAAAGTCATTTTGAAATATGTCTTAAAGATGTTTAGGAAATTGTTTTGAGTGAGTTTATTACGATAGCGCTTTTATATGACTCTCTTAAATTCTTAAAATAAAAAAAACTGTGTCTACAATGCTTTTATGAATTCGATGTGATACGGGTTGACTGTCAAAACTATGTTTAATATAATCTTTACGAACAAAATATGATATAAATTTTATTTGATTGCCTCTTTATTTTTATTTACTTTGATAAGTATGGTTTAAATGATTTATATGAGTAAGACGCCTTACCGCATTTAAATAACTATCTCTTGATTTTATGAAAACTAGGTTTAATATGAGTAAAAAAAATTGTTTAAAGTGATTTAAAATATCTAAAATGATTTTTCTATATAAAATGACTTGTATATTTAAAATGATTTGTGTGTTTAAAGTGATTTTTATAAAAACAGTGTTTAGTTCTCTCGGATAAAATCAATTATTGGTATAAGAATTCTACCTTCCTTATTTATCGATCTTGATACATATCGTTAATACGATATGTGATTCTTTTATCATTGTGCGTTTTGTTGATTCTTTTGTTTGCGTTTCCTATGGGTAAAGACATTCTATCTCTTTTTTTTAAAGATTCCCATGGCATTGATTCGTATTTATTTGCATCTATGAAATCCCTTATATGTTTCCTAGCCTTTGATTTGATACTCATTTGCTACCTTATTAGATAACTCGTAACCCTTTGAATTCGTTCGATATACGTTTTATTCGACCAAGTCACTCTCCGTGGGGAGCACCTGTGTTGTTCGTTAAGAAGAAGGATGGGCCGTTTCGTATGTGCATAGACTATCGAGAATTGAACAAGTTAACCGTCAAGAACTGTTATCCTCTCCCCAGGATGGACGACTTGTTTGATCAACAACAAGGATCACGTTATTTCTCTAAGATATATCTTCGATCTGGTTATCATCAGCTGAGAGTGCATGAAGAAGACATTCCGAAGACCACATTTAGAACGCGTTATGGACATTTTGAGTTTACAGTTATGCCTTTCGGGTTGACAAATGCACAAGCGGTTTTCATTAATTTAATGAACCGGGTGTGCAAGCCGTATCTAGATAAATTTGTTATTGTGTTCCTCGATGACATCTTGATATATTCAAAATCCAAAGAGGAGCATGAGATTCATTTAAAATTAGTTTTGGAGCTGTTAAAAAAGGAGAGTCTATTTGCCAAGTTCTCTAAGTGTGAGTTTTGGTTACAGGAAGTACATTTTCTCGGTCATGTGGTTAATAATAATGGTATTCATGTGGACCCAAGCAAGATCAAAGCGGTGAAGAACTGGAAAGCTCCTAAGACATCATCATGAATACGGTCATTTCTGGGATTGGCTGGTTACTATCGACGTTTCATCAGGAATCTTTCTAAGATTGTTAAGCCCCTTACTTTACTGACACAGAAGAATCAGAAGTATGAGTGGGGAGTGGAACAAGAGGAAGCCTTTCAGACTTTGAAGGATAAATTGTGTAATGCACCAATATTATCGTTGCTTGACGGAGCAGAAGATTTTGTAGTCTATTGTGATGCGTCAAATCAAGGATTAGGATGTGTGCTCATGCAAAAAGGCAAGGTGATTGCGTATGCATCACGACAATTGAAAATTCACAAGAAGAACTATACCACACATGATTTAGAGTTAGGTGCAGTAGTCTTTGCTCTTAATATTTGCAGACATTACTTATACGGGACGAAAAGTGTTATCTATACCGATCATAAAAGTCTTCAGCATATATTCGACTAGAAAGAGTTATATATGCGCCAAAGAAGATGGATTGAATTGTTCAGTGATTGCGATTGTGAGATTCGCTACCATCTAGGTAAGGCGAATGTAGTAGCTGATGTGTTGAGTAGGAAGGAAAGAGTGAAACCGAAGCGTGTGCGAGCAATGTCTATAACTATTTAGTCTAGCATTAAAGAAAGGTTGTTGGCTGCTCAGAATGAGGCTATTAAGGAAGAGAACGCGCCAGCAGAAATGCTGCGTAGCTTGGATCAGCAAATGGAAAAGAAAGGAGATGGAGGTTTATACTTTATAGATAGAATATGGGTTCCTTTGATTGGTGATGTTAGGACTATGATTATGGATGAGGCACATACTACGAGATAATCTATTCATCCGGGAGCTGATAAGATGTATTATGATTTAAGAGACATGTATTGGTGGCCAGGTATGAAGAAGGATATAGCTACATATGTTATCAAGTGTCTGACTTGCTCAAAAGTAAAGGCTGAACATCAAAGGCCATCAGGTTTGCTACAACAGCCAAAGATACCCGAGTGGAAATGGGACAAAATCACTATGGACTTTATCACTAAGTAGCTGAGGTCGAGGAGTGGGTACGATACGATTTGGGTAATAGTCGATAGACTAACCAAGTCAGCTTATTTTCTGGCGACACATGAAGACTATAGTATGGAGAAATTGTTAAGACTTTATATCGATGAGATTGTAGCAAGGCATGGAGTATCAATGTCGATTATTTCTGATCGAGATGGATAATTTACGTCGCGATTTTGGCAAACATTGCAAAAAAGCCTTAGGAACGCGGTTGGATATGAGTACGGCTTATCATCCTCAAATATATGGACAAAGTGAGCGTACTATTCAGACTTTAGAGGATATGTTAAGAGCGTGCGCGATTAGTTTTGGTGGCAGTTAGGATACTCATCTACCTTTAGCTGAGTTTTCCTATAATAATAGTTACCATTCGAGTATTCTATGTGCTCCATTTGAAGCGTTGTATGGAAGGAAGTATAGATCACTTGTTCTTTGGGCTGAGGTCGGAGAGAATCGATTGATTGGTCCAGAAGTGGTGTAGGAAACTACCGATAAAGTGGTGATAATTAAGGAGAGACTCAAAGCAGCTAGAGATCGTCAAAAGAGCTATGCTGATAATAGGCGAAAACCATTAAAGTTTGAAGTGGGTGATTGAGTGTTACTAAAATTGTCGCCTAAGAAGGGCGCGGTACGATTCGGGAAGAAAGGTAAGTTGGCTCCGAGATATGCAGGACCATTTGAAATTCTTGAAAGGATTGGTCCAGTAACTTATCGTTTGAGATTACCACTAGAATTGAGTAGTGTACACGACACATTCCATGTGTCAAATCTTAAGAAGTGTCTGGCGGATGCAAATCTGCATGTGCCATTAGAAGGAATTAAGGTGGACAAAACTCTCTGTTTTGTTGAAGAACCTGTAGAGATTATGGATCGTGAGGTTAAGAAGTTGAAACGTAGCAGGATCCCAATCGTTAAGGTTTGTTGGAATTCTAAGCGTGGTCATGAGTTTACATGGGAACGA
Source organism: Tanacetum coccineum (assembly GCA_026074375.1). Taxonomy (NCBI): domain Eukaryota; kingdom Viridiplantae; phylum Streptophyta; class Magnoliopsida; order Asterales; family Asteraceae; genus Tanacetum; species Tanacetum coccineum. The sequence continues at coordinate 12,431 of BQNB010093130.1, read as the reverse complement.
GAGAATATTTATGAAAACCAAGTATTCGGATTTATTTGCTGACCGTGTTGATGAGAGTACTGGTTAAATTTCGGGACGAAATTTTCCTAAGGTGGGGAGACTGTGACAACTGTGATTTATCGAGGTTAGGTTAACCGTTAGTGTTAACCTAGCTAGCTTTATGTGTTTTAATTTATGTGCGTAAGTCGATTTGGTGATATATGTGATTTGGTATGTGTTATTATATGAGTTTGTGATAGTGGAAATGAATGATTTAGTCATTTCATTTCGTATGTGATGATGATTTCGGAAGTATAGTGATTTTCGTTATTTTATCGTCGGTAAAATTTAAGAAGTATGTATCGTTTAATTTCGAGTTGAGATCAATTAGTGAATTGAGATTTTATAATTTGTTTATGATGTAATAAGTAAATAATAATTTGGGAAAAATAATAATAATAAGTTTTGTAAGTGTTTTATTTTAAGTTTTGTATTTATTTAAGTATTTAAAGTGAATAAATAGTAAATAGTTTGTATTTTTTTGAAAAAAAAATATATATAAATAATATATATAGAGGGAGAACGAAATTTTATAAGAAAATTTAATAAAAAAAATTATTTTTAAAAGGGGTTTAGTTTGGATCGACTAAAAAAAAGAGCCTAAGTTGGAATAGTTTAGGTTTTATAAAAGTTAATCAGTATTATTTTTCCTTCCTTTTCTCTGTGTGTCGACCCAAAAGAAAACCCTAGCCACCATTGAAGGATTTTGAAACTCTAAAAAAATCAAAGTTTGATCTTTTGTTTAATTTTGAATTGAATTGATTTTTATACACTTATATCAAGCTTATGTTTTTAATCATTGTTTTAATTATGTAACAATTGAATTGATGGATTAGGATTTGTAAATATTATACAAATAAGATGTTTTGATCATTAAAAATCATTTTGGGTATAATAATTAGGATTTGGGTAAGTTTAATTAGGTTTAATTATGGTAAATTCGGAATTGAAAACTGGGCAGAATTTTGGGTCACCTTACGAGAGTCATAACTTGATCATACGAATAGCTTTTATCGATTTTATTGATTCTAAAATTATCTACAGAGAGTCTTCTTTCTAACCCAAGTGGTTTCATGAATTAAAAGTGAGTAAAATTCATTCAAAATAATGTTACAAGATTCGCTGTCAAAACTGAGTTTTAAGGGCAGATTATGGGTTGTGATTATGAGGTCAAAAACCATATCAAAACGTATTTTTAATTTATGGGATTGCTAAAGTAGCAAGTTCATGATGTCTATGAATTTTTGAAATTTTTGTAGATTTTTCCCAAGTGTCTAAATGGATCTGGTCAAGTCAAACTTTTGAGTGGTCCGATCAGGTCAAATTCTGGATACTTTGTGATGGTGAATTTTTTAAAAATAGCTAGACTCAATATTTTTTTTTAAAATCACGGTAGTTACACAACTCATTGAAGATGTAGGAAATGTTGTATAGAAATTTAATTGGGTTATTTGGTATTTTATTAGTGATCAACAAGTGACATTAAAAAGCAAGGGACCATTTGCAATTCTTGAAAAGGGGATTTGGTCCAAAGTCACTTATCGTTTTTGAGATTACCCTAGAATTGAGGAGGTGTTCACGACACATTCCATGTTGTCAAATTCTTTAAGAAGAAGTGTTCTGGCGGATGCAAATCTGCATGTGCCATTTGATAAAATAGGAATTATTAGGTGGACAAAAACTCTCTGTTTTGTTGTGAAGACCTGTTAGTGATTATGGATCGTGAGGTAAGAAAGTTTGAACGTATAGCGTGTTCCAATCGTTTATTAAGGTTTTGTTGGAATTCTTAGGCGTGGTCATGAGTTAGTTTACATGGGCAAACGAGAGAATATTTATGAAAAACCAAGGTCATTCGGTATATTATTTGATGACCGTGTTGATGTGGCGGAAAAGTACTGGGTTTTTAATTTCGGGATACGGAAATTTGCCTAAGGTGGGTGAAGACTGTTGTGGACAACTGTGATTTATCGAGTTTTGGTTAAACGTTAGTGTTCACCTAGCTAGCTTTTATGTGTTTTTTAAGTTATGTGGGGCGGTAGTCGATTTGGTGATATATGTGATTTGGTATGTGTTATTAGATGAGTTGGTGATAGTGGGAGGAAATGATAAGATTTAGTAAATTTCATTTCGTATGTGATAGATGATTTCGGAAAAAGTATAGTGGGATTTTCGTTTATTTTATCGTCGGTTATTGGGGTTTTTAGTTAAAATTTTAAGATAAGTAGTATCGTTTTAATTTCGGAGTTGAGATCCATTAGGGAAATTGGTGCGAGTTTATAATTTGTTTATGATCGTAATAAAGTAAATATATATATTGGGAGGAAAAAAAAGGAAAAAGAAAAAAAAAGAGGAAAACATATAATATTAATAAGTTTTTTGTATAGTGTTTTTTATTTTAAGTGTATGTATTTATTTAGTATTTTTAAAGCCGAATTTTATTAGTAAATAGTTTGTATTTTTTTGAAAAAAAAATATATATAAATAATATATATAGAGGGAGAACGAAATTTTATAAGGATATATTATTTATAAAAAAAAAAAAAATTATTTTTGAAAGGGTAGTTTTTGTTTGGATCGACCCTAAAAAAAAGAGCTTTAGTTGGATAGGTTGTTAGGTTTGATTTCAAATTAATCAGTATTATGGTTCCTTCCTTTTTCTCTGTGTCGGGACCCCAAAATATTAATACCCTAGCCCACCATTGAAGGATTGTGAAAGTCTAAAAAAATTAAGGTTTTGATACTTTTGTTTAATTTTGAATTGAATTGATTTTTATACACTTATATCAAGCTTATGTTTTTAATCATTGTTTTAATTATGTAACAATTGAATTGATGGATTAGGGTTTGTAAATATTCTGCAAATAAGATGTTTTGATCATTAAAAATCATTTTTGGTATAACAATTAGGATTTGGGTAAGTTTAATTAGGTTTAAAATTTTTTTTTGTGGTGTAAATTCGGAAATTGAAAACTAGGCAGAATTTTTGGGGGTGGTCACCTGGTTGGAGTCATAACTTGATCATACGAATAGCTTTTATCGATTTTATTGATTCTAAAATTATCTACAGAGAGTCTTCTTTCTAACCCAAGTGGTTTCATGAATTAAAAGTGAGTAAAAGTCATTCAAAATAATGTTACAAGATTCGTTGTCAAAACTGAGTTTTAGGGGCAGATTCTGGGTTGTGATTATGAGGTCAAAAACCATATCAAAACGACTTTTTAATTGATGGGATTACTACAGTAGCAAGTTCATGATGTCTATGAATTTTTGAAATTTTTGTAGATTTTTCCCAAGTGTCTAAATGGATCTGGTCAAGTCAAACTTTTGAGTGGTCCGATCAGGTCAAATTCTGGATACTTTGTGATGGTGAATTTTTTAAAAATAGCTAGACTCAATATTTTTTTTAAATCACAGTAGTTACACAACTCATTGAAGATGTAGGAAATGTAGTATAGAAATTTAATTGGATTATTTGGTATTTTATTAGTGATCAACAAGTGACTTTAAAATTCTGCTATAATCTGAGAAAATTGAATAAATAATTTAAGGTATTTAGAGTATAAATAAAGTATGAGAAGTATGGTGGGATGTTTATAAGCTTTCTATAGACATTAGTATCCATCAATTGAAAGGTTACATGTTTAAGGCCGTACAACCTTAATCATGTGTAACCCGTTAAATTATATTGTGTAGACTTTGCTTGGAATTTGTGTGCGCGTTCGTGAAGCTTGAGGTGAGTTTTCATAGCCCATTTTTCCTATGTCTTCTTGGGGTGAAAATGATACAAATTGAGTTTGAAATGTTACGAATAATTGTTTTAATTAGTTTTGGACATGGTATGCTATTATATGGCTTATGCATATTCTGTGTAGTTCGTTGGATCGGAGGGGTACGCCTACTCTATTCTGTGTGGTTCGTTGGATCGGAGGGGTACGCCTACCCTATTCTGTGTGGTTCGTTGGATCGAAAGGGTACGCCTACCCTATGCTTCGTGTTGATATAAATTATTCGCATTTGTGTATAATATCCATGTATGTCCTATTATTGTTGATTCGGGGCAAGTACTGTAAGTTTTTGTCTTAAACCTATGAATCTCACCAACATTATTATTGACGTTTTAAAGTATCATTTTCGTGATCGTGGTTATTTTTATGTAATAATACTTGTACTTTTGAGCTTTTTGTATTCGGCTTATATTTGTGAGCTTATTTGAGAGCTTGTTTATTTTAGCATATACATATACACGAATAAATAAGGAAACATAAAGAAATATTATCTTAAGCTTATTTCTTTGTAATACTTAAATTTTGTATCTCTATTTCAAGCTTATTTCGGAAGGGTATAACTTACGTTTATTTTACTTATCCTATAAAGCTCAAATAAATTTAATGGCCTACAAGCCACGTCTCCATATAACATAAACCCACGGACCTAGCTTATTCTTAAGGCTTATGGGTTAGGCTTATATGTCTTGGTTTTATAAGCTTGTGGTAGCTTATTGATGAACCTAGAACTTGTTTGTTATATTTTTAGTATATCAGACTTATTTATTTCGTACTTTGACATATAAAGTGAATTAGTGGGCCTAAAACCCAAAAGAGTTTTGTGACTCGTTAGACTGTTTTTTATACGGAGAGGATTGTGTAGAGTTTGTTAAAATGTAATATTTTTATTTGGGAAATGGTTTGAAATTGGTTTTTGATTAAGTTAGACTTTTGGAAAAATGTGTAAACACGGAACGGGGTCATGCCAAATTTTTTTAAAAACCTTCTTCTTAGTATAACATAAATAATAAATGTTTTGATCTAAATTACTTTTACGATTTGGAAATGTCAAATTATAAATATTTAATTTTATTTATAATGTAGTAATAAGATAATAATTATGTGTATATAACTAATATATTATTATATACTTACTTTACTTACACTTAAGACCTTCATTAAAATCGTTCACTAAGGTTTTAATACACAAATAACGGTACCAAATGAATAATAAACGTTCATGCATCAAATCACATACGTTAACTTTCCGAGACTAAATCGAAACCCGTATTCTTCTAGGTCATACCCGTGTACCACCGTTCGTTTCGAGTGACCCTACTTTTGACGTGTACTCTTTACCATATCATCAAGGTGAGTTCATAGCCCGCACTTTTACTCGTTTTGAATAAATGTTTATTAATTTGGGTGTGAGCAACATAATGTTTGTTTTTTTTTAATCGGATAAAATGTACTTTCATGAGAATTTTTCCCTGTTTACGTGTTGCCTAAGTATATTGACCAAAACTATCATGAACTGTTAATCTCTTGACCGGAGGACCGGTTGAGGGAGCGCGAGTGAATAAATAGATCTATTGGGAATAATTATTCCTATCCGGGTAAGTCGCACTTACTACCCACGGGTCGCCCGATTAAACGGATATATGTCATGTCGAATTTTGGATAGGAAATGTTAGGTCGGATTTCCTCTAGGGCAATGCAACCTATAGCTATATAAAAGTTATGTCTCAGAATTAGCATCGATGTCATGAGCTTAGTGTAACGAAATATCTTTTATGTGAAGTTGTATTTGTTATAACTGTCGCATGCCTGTAAAATCTTGTGGTCCACTATTACATCAAATTTAAAGCCTCGTTTAGTTGGAACGATTGGCTTAAAAATCCGTACCTTATCGCTTTGTAATTTCTAGCTTCTTGCTAGTGGTTTAATAATATATTGCTGTTAAAAAAAACATATGAATTCACTCAACTTTATGTTGACCGTTTTAAGCATGTTTTTCTCAGGTGCTTAGCTTGGATGTCTTTGCTTGATCTATATGAAGTCTATTGCCCGAAACCAGGTTTTCAGTTTTCATTCTATGTTATCTTAAATACCGTTGTTGAACTTATTAAAGCTTCCGCATTTTTAACTTTTGAATCTTTTAAATTTGATTGATGTAAACTTTTATTATTTTGTAATTTATGCAACGTTGTTTTTTTTTAAAACGTACCCTTAGAGGTCGTTCTTTATGCTTTGTACTTGTAGATATCAGGAATGTCTCGCCTCCAGATCGTATTCCGTCCCGGGCATCGTTTTGGAGGCAATGGACAGATTTGGTATCAAGAGCCAAGGTTATAGAGAACCAGGTAGTATAAACTAGGTCTGGACTATAACCAGTATGTGATCCTACGTCTATTTATGTGCCGAGATCATGATTTACATAGTACGTATACATAATTAAATACTATATAGATAATATATATATATATATATATATATATATATATATATATATATTAAATACTAAGTATAACTAATATTACTATAAGTATTTATCATTTCATCTCATCATGCCGTACTCGATGACCCGCGCATTCATTCGTTCATTTTGCATTCATCCAGTTACCCATTCACCTGATCATATGTTGCATCATGCATGGTTGATATAAAGATGATTTATATAAACTTTGCCTTGTGCATTCATCAGTTATCTCGTTTTTCGGATACATCAGAGGATAGAGTAGGGACACATTGTTGGACAAGTCATCTGTTCGGTACTATCTACTTACCATTTTTCCTAATGACCACACCAGTGATTACTCCATCCTACTACTCAGACCTGACATACAGTGATTGATACCAACCAATAAGACACCTATCATAGCACCTACTTATTCCACATCCACAGATTATTACACACTGCATCCCCCAGATTTTACACCAGCATCTCTTGATTACCTCAAACCTGCATCTTTGATTTAAGAGTCTATATCATCTGAGGATTCCATCATCCAGACCATTATAACCAACCATTACCAGCTACCTCACCATTTTTATCATCGACTAACGATACCACAGACAATGATATACCAGATATACCACCATCATCTACCCATGGTACACCTTGCACTGAGATTACCTCTTCTACCCAGAAATCACCTGTCATACCTCGTCATCGAGTTATGATTCTAGCACCTGGACAGCCTATTCCTCATGGTCGACCATACCGCTACCATCTTAATGGGCCGGTACACATGATGACTGCGAGGAAGAGGGTTGGACCGTTACTTGTTCAACAACTTGTTGTGAGACATTCTATCGATCATTATTCATCAGATTATTTTTCTCCAGATGATTCAGCTCGAGATTCTTCTTCAGATTCATCATCAGAGGCATCATCAGATTTTCATTCAGATGCTTCATCTGATTCTTCTTCGAGACACTCATTGTCAGATCATTCTTCTCCCGATTTACCGAGTACTTCTACAGGGACATCTCGCAAGAGACGTAGGTACCCCCCCCTTTTTTTTTATGACACTGTACCTGCATTACCGCTGTAGCCAGAGTTCTATCTCCTGTCCGTGCTAATTTGATACCATCACCTAAGAGGATTAGGAGTCCTGAGTCAGCGACGGATTTAGAGGGTTGTTCAGAGGATAGTTTTGAGCCATACATACCTAGAGAGGTTGGTTTGGGAGTTAACATTGAGGATGAGAGTTCTGAGCAGTCTAGGTCTAGAGGGACTGATATAGAGGTGGATAATGATTTTGAGAGGAGTGATGGGATGGATATTGACCCCATTGAGGCTCACTTTATCGTGGCGGGTTTGATTTGATGATATTTTAGAGCTAGAGGAGTTGACTGTTAGGTTGACGGCTTGTGACGTTTTCAAGGATGATTGTTGAGATGGGTATGAGAGACCCGATTATAGTTAGTGACGATGGAGATACACCTCCTGTGGTACTAGAGGTTATCCTTAAGCCTGCTCAAGAGGGAGCAGCAAGGAGTACATATAAGATAGTGGGAGATTGGGTTCAGAGGTTTCATGATCACACAGAGGCTATCCCAATCCATCGTATACAGGTCATTGAGGGAGTCCAGAGGGAGCAGGGACATAGGATTTTTGGGGTTGAGTTGGCAGTCACTGCTTTGACTGAGAGGATTGCTGAGTTGGAGAGGGATAACAGGAGGCTCAGAGGCACCGCGAGTGTTGAGAGTCAGAGAGTTGACCGACTCTAACGCGGCATGTCACGTATGCAGAGAGAGCTAAGGCAGATACGACGATTTCAATTTTATGATCGAGTGAGAGTTGGCAGATTTGAGGCATGTGCTAGGAAGCACATGGGCTACCGTCCTTAGATATGTTCATTTGTGTTGTAGTACTGAGCAGTAGCGTTTAGTGATAATCGTAGTGTTAGAAACTCGTATTTTCTATATTTTGAAACTAATGTGATGTAATCACTAATGTTCGATGATATGAAATGGGTATTTATCTATGATATGATGTCATGATTTGATTTACTTATGCTTTTGTGTCATGCATTATGGGGTTTCCATGAATATATTTCAATCGTGTATTTTCTATGTGAATTAATCGTAAATTTTATTTAACACCGTTAGTGATCTCGCATCACCTAGAAATCTCATCGAGTGTTATGTTGTTATGTTGTAGGAAGATGCCTAACACCCGATCCAAAGCGTCCATGACCCATGAGGAGGTTGAAGAATTAGTTACTCGCCGAGTAGCTGAAGAGATGGAGGCTCGTGAAGCCGCAATGAACCTTGAAACCCTAAATGAGAATAGGGATGAACAAGAAGGTGGGAATAGAGGAAATGGAAATGGAGGTGATAGAGGAAATGGAAATGGAGGTAACAAAGGAAATGGAAATAGAGGTAACGAAGGAAATAGGAATGGAGGTAATGGAGGAAATGGGAATGGAGGTAACGGAGGAAATGGAAATGGAGGTAATGGAGGAAATGGAAATGGAGGTAACGGAGGAAATGGGAATGGAGGTAACAGAGGAAATGGAGATTGAGGGAATGGAGAAAATGGAAATAGAAATGGGAATCATGGCATGAACTATGAAGGTTTCATGCCAGTGGCTTGAGAGTGCACATTCCAAGACATCTTGAAATGTAAGCCACATAATTTCTTAGGAACCGAAGGCGTTGTCGGATTGACCTGCTGGTTCGAGAAAATGGAGACTGTTTTAAATATCAGTAATTGTCCACCGAAGTATCAAGTGAAATATGCTACATGCACACTGCAGGACAGCGCTTTAACTTGGTGGAACTCTCATAAAAGAACAATTGGTGTTGATGCTGCATATGCCATGAAATGGGCTGGACTTATGAAGTTGATGACTGAGGTGTATTGTCCAAGAAACGAGATTCAGAAGATGGAGACTGAATTGTGGAATCTGACCGTGAAAGGAAATGACTTGACTACTTACACTTAAAGGTTTTAGGAGTTGATTTTGTTGTGTACTAGAATGGACCTTGACGAAGAGGACATAGTGGAGAGGTTTATTGGAGGATTACCAGACAGCATTCAAGGAAATGTGATTGCTGTGAATCTGGCTAGACTCCAAGATGCCATACGCATTGCTAACCAATTGATGGACAAGAAGCTCCAGGGTTATGCTGCAAGGAGTGCTGAGAATAAAAGGAGGATGGAAAGTAACCCAATGGATAACCATGGACAACAACCACCATTTAAGAGGCAAAATGTTAGTGGACAAAATGTGACTAGAGCTTACACGGCTGGGAACAATGAGAGGAAAGGGTATGCTGGACCTCACCCACTCTGCAACAAGTACAGATACCACCATGTAGGGCCATGTACAGTGAACTGCAATAATTGTAAGATAGTTGGTCACCAGACAAGAGATTGTAGATCTGCAGCTGCGGTACCAAACACGCAAAGAGCCCCACTTAAGAATCAGCAAGGTGTTATTTGTTATGAGTGTGGGAGACCGGGACATGTGAAGAGAGAATGTCCAAAGTTAAGAAACCAAAACCATGGGAACCGAGTTGGAAACAAGACTAGAAACTAGACTGGAGGTAATGAAGCTACAGCAAGGGCTTACGCCATTGGTGGAGGAGGAACAAACCCTGATTCCAACATTGTCACGGGTACGTTTCTTCTCTATAACTGTTATGTTTCTATGTTATTCGATTCGGGCGTCGATAGAAGTTTTGTGTCATCTACCTTTATTGCTTTGCTTGATGTTGCACCATCCACTTTAGACACTACTTATGCGGTAGAACTTGCCAATGGAAGAATTTCATAAACAAATGCTGTTCTTAGAGGTTGCACGCTAGGATTATTAGGTCATCCATTCTACATCGACCTAATGCCCATAGAACTTGGTAGTTTAGACGTCATCATCAGTATGGATTGGTTGGTGAAGTACCACACGTTAATCGTTTGTGACGAGAAGGTCATCCGTATTCCTTATGGATATAAGGTGTTGATAATCCGAGGTGATAATTTCGACGGCGAAAGTAAGCTGAACATCATATCGTGTATGAGGACCCAAAAGTATATTCAGAAGGGATGTCAAGTCTACCTAGCGCAAGTTACATCCAAGAAGGTTAAGGATAAGTCGGAGGAGAAGCGACTTGAGGACGTGCCGATCGTACGGGAATTTCCGGAAGTCTTTCCAGAAGACTTGCCTAGGCTACCGCCTGCTCGACAAGTTGAATTTCAAATCGACTTAGTCCCCGGTGCTTCACCTGTAGCACGAGCCCCGTATCGATTAGCACCAGCCAAAATGCAAGAGTTGTCCACACAATTACAGGAACTTTCTGACATAGGATTTATAAGACCCAGTTCCTCACCCTAGGGAGCACCGGTTTTGTTTGTCAAGAAGAAAGATGGTTCTTTTTGGATGTGTATCGACTACTGTAAACTAAACAAACTTACTGTGAAGAACCGATACCCACTTCCGAGGATCGATGACTTGTTCGATCAACTTTAAGGGTTAAGAGTCTACTCTAAGATCGACCTAAGATCTGGTTATCATCAACTCAGAGTTCGTGAGGAAGACATTCCAAATACTGCATTTAGGACTCGCTATGGTCACTAAGAGTTTCAAGTAATGTCGTTTGGCTTGACTAACGCACCGGCAGTATTCATGGATTTGATGAATCGGGTGTGAAAACCATATCTAGATAGATTCGTGATTGTATTCATCGATGATATTTTGATCTACTCTAAGAGCAAAAAGGAGCACGAAGGACACCTTAAGTTGATTTTGAAGTTATTGAAGGAGAAAGAATTATACGCCAAGTTTTCAAAGTGGGCTGTCGAAGGTATAATTTCTTGGTCACGTGATTAATAGTAAAGGCATTCACGTTGATCCACTTAAGATTGAGTCTATCAAGGATTGGGCGTCACCTAAGACACCAACCGAGATCCGTCAGTTTTTAGGTTTGGCTGGTTACTACCGATGATTTATCAAAGGTTTTTTAAAAATCACTAGACCTATGACAAAACTGACTCAGAAAAGCGTGAAGTTTGATTGGGGAGAAAAGGCAGAAGTTGCGTTTCAGTTGTTGAAGCAAAAAACTGTGTAGTGCGCCGATTTTGGCTTTACCTGAGGGAAGTGAGAAGTTTGTGGTATACTGTGATGCTTCGCATAAAGGGTTAGGCGCAGTTTTGATGCAAAGAGAGAAGGTCATAGCTTACGCATCCCGCCAACTCAAGGTTTATGAGAAGAACTATACCACACATGACCTAGAGCTTGGTGCAGTAGTGTTTGCCTTGAAGATGTGGAGACACTATCTGTACGGTATAAAGTGCGTTGTGTTCACTGATCACAAGAGTTTGCAACACATTCTCGATCAGAAGGAGCTGAATATGAGACAACGACGTTGGTTAGAGTTGTTGAGCGACTACGACTGTGAGATTCGATATCACCCAGGGAAGGCGAATGTGGTGGCTGATGCCCTGAACAAAAAGGAGAGAAGCAAGCCGCTACGAGTTCGAGCCTTAGTTATGACTATAGGGTTAAACCTTCCTAAGCAGATTTTTAGTGCTCAATCAGAAGCCAGAAAGGAAGAGAACTTCATCAATGAAGATTTGCATGGCATGATTAACAAGTGAGAACCTCATGCTGACGGAATGTTATGTTTGAATAACCGGAGTTAGATTCCGTGTTTCAGAGAGTTGAGGGCCTTAATTACGCATGAGTCACATAAGTCAAAGTATTCCATCCATCCTGGATCGGACAAGATGTACCAGGACCTTAAGAGGATGTATTAGTGGCCCAACATGAAAGCAGAAATTGCCACTTATGTCAGCAAGTGTTTAACATGTGCTAAGGTTAAGATAGAATATCAGAAACTGTCTGGTTTGTTGGTTCAACCAGAGATCCCACAATGGAAATGGGAGAATATAACAATGGATTTTGTGACTAAATTGCCAAAGACGGCAACGGGTCAAAACACGATTTGGGTAAGTGTTGATCGTCTCACTAAGTCTACTCATTTCTTGCCTATGTGAGAAGATGACACGTTAGAGAAGTTGACAAGACAATACTTGAAGAAAGTAGTCTCAAAGCATGGAGTGCCAGTTTCGATCATCTCTGATCGTGATGGGAAATTTACGTCACATTTTTGGAAGTC
>BQNB010093129.1:674-18970 GCA_026074375.1 Tanacetum coccineum | reverse complement strand
GGATCTAAAAGTAAATGTTTGAAGTTTGGGGTATCCAATATGCATCCCTTGTGAATACACATGCGTTTGGCGGGAACAATCCATATATTCATATAATATAACCAACACTCGCATTTGCCTTACATAACAATATTCTCATATTGTTAACTAACAATGAACTTATTTAGAAAGATAAATCATTCATGGATTAAACATGCAAATATAGAATAACAGTTATTATATGAATGAAAAACAAACATCAAGTATCTTTATTCATCAGAAATTAAAAACTGTCTTACAATTCCAAATTATCCAAATACTAATAAAACACCGATTTACATGAGACTACTAGCTAGTATCATTCCTATTTTCTCAGTCAATTCAGAATGCTTAGGAAATGCTAAAGCCTTCGTAAAAGGGTCAGATAAGTTGTCATATGTGTCAACTTTTTCTATCCTCACATCACCCATTTCTATGGTTTTTTGAAGATAGTGAACTTTTGCGCGAAAATGTCTTGTACCTTTAGTGACTCCATGATCTTTCGCTATTGCTATGGCTCCAGTATTATCACAATACATATTAAGGGTTCTTCAATTGTGGGAACAACACCGAGCCCAAAAATGAATTTTCGAATCCATACAGCCTCTTTCGATGCGTCAAAAGCAGCGATATATTCAGCATCTATAGATGAGGTTGCAAAAATACTTTGCTTTGTGCTTTTCCAGTCAACAACACCTCTATTTAAAACGAATACATATCCAGTCTGAGACTTCATGTCGTCAGCATCCGTAAGATAGGATTTTTCATAGCAAAACATCTTCCAAGATAGGATTTTACATCTTGTAACATTGGAATATTGTTTCCCATGATCAATATGTCATCGACATACAAGATTAGGAAAGTGACATAACTACCACTAGATTTTACATATACACATGGCTCATCACGATTTTGGCTGAATCTAAATTTCTTAATTTCATCATCAAATCGTTTATTCCATTGTCTAGATGCTTGCTTAAGTCCATAAATGGAATGCTTTAGCTTACATACTTGTTTTGGAAATTTCTGGTTAACAAAACCCTCTGGTTGCTCCGTATATACCTCTTTATTGAGATACCCATTGAGGAAGGCAGTTTTGACATCCATTTGCCACATCTCATAGTCATAAAACGCAGCTATGGCTATTAGAATCCTAATAGCTCTAATGTCTGCAACAGGATTGAAGGTCTCTTCATAATCAATCCATGGGGTTTGAGTGAAGCCCTTCGCTACGAGACAAGCTTTATAGGTGTGTACTGCTCCATCTATGTCGGTCTTCTTTTTGAAGAACCATTTATGACCAACGGTTTTTCCATTATGAGGAAGATCAACTAACTCCCAGACTTCATTATCTTTCATGGATTGCATTGTAACATTTCTTAATTTCAGGTCATTTTACGACTCTATTATTCTTCACTATTTATTTTAGTCTAATACGCGTTTACTTTTAATTTGACTTTTAAGCTAAATCGCGTAGACTAGAAAGAATCATTTAACGTAAACGGTCACCAAATAAATTAAGTTATACGTCAAGCAAGTGTTAAGTAATTATTAGTAAGATAATTATTGACTTTGTGCGTTTTATTTTTATTGGTCACGTAAAAAGGCTTACGTTTCGCAATAAAATACATTTAGACATACTTCGGAAATACCTGGACTTACCTAGACTCAAACCAATACCCACTTTTAATCCTTAAACACAAAATTTAATAAATTCTAGTGTTAAGAACCCAAGTTGGCCGAATATGGGTAAGAGTAACCCATAACCATTCGTCCCTTGTGTTAAACTAGCTAGAAAATCCTCTAATGATCCCTAAAGTACTTGTACAACAAATGCTTAATTAAAACTTATACAAATGGTCTCTAACTAACCTATTATACAATGGTTAATAACCCATTTGCTCCCTTTGTCAACCTTAATGCTGCGGCTAAGCAAACACACACACAAAACCATAAGATTTCATAATCTAGCAAATCTTGTACAAATATTGGGTAATTAAGGATTGTACTTGGGTGGTTTAGCAAGAAACCATGTATGGCTAACTAAAACCCTCTAAACCACTATATAGGGCACGGTTTGGTTGTGGTTAAGGACTAGGAGAACTAACTAAGTCATAAGCCTATATATATTCTCTCTCATTGACACTTTCCTAAAAGTCACAAACCCTCTCACCAAGCTAAACCATTCTTATTTCTCTCTATTGTTTCGGGTTAAGCAATAACCGGACCCATACGAATCCACATTACAATTCAAAGGATACAAGGAGTACTAGGTTCCCATACAAGAGCGTTAGGAGGAGTATATAAGCTAAGGTTCAGGTATACTAAGCTTTGAAGCTTAGGGTTTATACACGTTTGGGTGTAAACGAATTTGGGTATCATTCAATCTCCTTCTAAGCCGAAAACTAAACATTAGGACCCCTGTAAGTCGAACCAAGCTCATTACATGTCATATTCTATTCGTTTGTAGTTATATAAGTCACGTAAATTTGTGTTGGATAAATTACATAAGCATGAACGTGCATGGTTCAACCATTGCATGGTTCATGCACACATATTACACGTATAAGGTCTTGTGTGGTGCTAACATGTATAAAACTTGTTTAAAAATTGAGTTAAGCCTTTAACGTATCATTTAAATTGCAAGAATGGAAAATAACTTGAAAACTACCACACATACGCGAAGTGTATAAAACCTATACGTAAACATTCACTAAAAACGTGATGACATGACTTGGGAAGGAAATGCATGTGGTAAAACACGAATAATAATTGCTTCGAGTGCTTATTGAAAGGTTGCAAACCCTATAATCTAACTAGTGAGCTTAATGGACCAAGATTGGGTTCGTTTAATTCTAGCAGCCCACTATTCGGGCCCAGCAGGCCCAACAGGCCGTGGTTATGAGGCCACAGCTTATTTATAAGCTCCACGAGCTTATTTAAAAACCTAAAATGCTTATCGAAGCTAAATGGACCCTATTACTTGTTAGAAAACCAATCGGACCCTTAATGGGCTTGTTAGCTCATTACCGAGTCCAAACGTGAACCCATAAGCCACAATAAGCTCAAACAGCTTATTTGTGAGCTTATACAGTTTAATGAAGCTTAATAGACTTAGAGATTGTTAATGGACCTCAATGGACCGAGCCTAAATAATTGAAATACTTTTCGGGTTCTTATTGGGCCCGAAAGCCCATTAACAAACTTATTTGCTTATTGAATAAGCCGAACATAAAAACAGACCTAATGATGCTTAATAAGTCTAGAAAATAAGTTGTATAATGTATGAAACCTTTTACAAACTTTTTTTGGGTTGAGTTATTGGGCCAATAAGCTCAAATAAGCTCACCTGAGCTTATTTTTCAGCCAAACAGTTTTAATAAGCTTAAATGGGCTTAATGAAGGCTTATGTGCCTTTGGAAACTAAATTGGACCTTTAAATATCTTATTGGACCTTAACGGGCCTAATAAGGCCCAACAAGCATAAATAAGCTCATCCGAGCTTATTTATAAGCTGAAGAGAGCTTATGTAGCTTATTGGAGTAAATAAAACCTAATGCCACTTGTTAGAACTTAATTGAGCCTAAAATGCAATTTTTACAAGTTAAGGGACTAAAGGTGTCAATTCGTAAACGAGGGGGTTAAAACTGCCAAAAACAGATTCTTTAGGTCTAGGGGCTGTTCCTGTCATTTTTGAAACTTAAGGGGCTGTTTAAAAGGTATAAGGACCAAAAGTGTAATTTTGTAAAGATTGAAGGACTAAAGGTGTACATATGGAAACTTAAAGGTTTAAAATGTAAATATTATATATTTCATAAACAGAGGGACTTATTTGGTAATTATAGAAAACCTAAGGGTATTTTATAAACGAAAGTGATTTTATTAAACACTTAACAAATCGAACGAATTATAATATTATCGGATATTCAAGTCTAGAACTACGACTTATTAAATATGAATATTTATTAATTAACTTATCGAGATCGTGTTAACGTATGTTTCAAGAGCATCAGTAAATACAAATACAATAAAACATGTAGCACCATTCACACAAAGTGATACCATTATATATTACCTAGCAAGTTATTGTTTGTAAGTTTTATACATTAAGTTGTTAGCCTAAACTTTGTAGGACTCTAAGACTAGCCGTATTTACTTAGGTATTTGACGGTGTGATTCATTTGCTATACTTGGATATATTTATCATTCACAGAGGGCTACCTACTGAGGTGAGTTCATAGCCCCATGTTTTACAATTACTTAAATGATTTACATCTTTGGGGTGAGAACATGCTTTGTTTTACAAATTAGACGCAAGTGTACATTTTATACTATGATTACGTGTTTGCCTAAGTAGTGATAACCCACTGAGCCCTTCTATCATGAACTGTCAATTGCTAGAATGCGAGCGCGAATGTTATAAATAGATCTATTTAGGATTGACATCCCCATTTGGGTGAGTAGCACTCACTGTGCCGGGTTGCCAGACAACAAACGTATACCATGTCGGATTTGGGTTGTTGCGGGTTAAAACATCATTCACGGGCAAATATTAGCTGTTTATTGCATTCATACATGTCGAGCTTCAGTGTCATAAGCTTAGGAAAATGTAATTACTTTTTATGATGTTTGCATTTGTTGCTTAATCATACACTTGGAAATCTTGCGGTCCTACTATTGATTTACATAAACCTATAAATTCACCAATTTTATGTTGACGTTTTAAGCATTTGTTTTTCAAGTCAATAAGGCATGAGGTGCAATGAATCATAGAAAGTCACTAAATGAAAGTCAATATTAAAGATTTAGGTCATATAATATTTTAGGAACGTTGTTATAACAAACTCTTTACTTAACACTGTCGAACAATTTGAAGCCATGAGCTTATGTAATGAACAAGTATTTTGTTAATCCAATGTATCTTTTTAAAATGATACGTTTAGTGGTCGTTCTCATATCTTGTGCTATTGATCTATGAAGTAACGCCCTCAGATATTTAACATTCCGCTGCTACCTAGATTTGGGGGTGTTACAGATTGGTATCAGAGCCAAGGTTATAGAGAACCAGGTCAAAAGTTTTTGTTTGGACTATAACCATTTTCAAACACCTTATTTACAAACAGGGTTTGTACGGGACATACATGCATTACTTGTTTGCATCTAATGTATGTGCTTACATGACATACACTATTTTAACATTAGTACTTTACTAAGTGCTCACATGATTGATATACGCGTATATAAATTATACTACGTGGGGGGGGGTAGATGATGGTAGGTTGGGGGGGGGGGGGGGGGGAGGGACAACACACACTGAAGTATACTTATAAAGTTATTATATAAGTTATTTTTGCTTTTTGTAGTAGTCATGTCTTCTGCATCATCCGTTGTTACCTACACTTCCGTCTACACCGATTCTGAGCCAGGCAGGGTCTTCTATGGAGCCGATGAGGAGATACCTGATGGAGGTTCTCCATGAGTCATCATGTACGGATACGATGGACTCCCTACACAGCCGGTAGCCCCACTATCACCGGATTACATACCTGGCCCCGAGGAGCCATAGACACCACCAGTACCATAGGATGAGGATAAGCGTGAGCCTATGTTCATACAGCCATAGGATCCTGACTACGTGCCAGAGCCTATATACCCTGAGTATATACCATTAGAGGATGAGCATGTGTTTTCGGTTGAGGAGCAGCCATTACCTCCTGTTGATTCACCCACTGCTGAGTCACCAGGGTATGTTGCTGAGTCGGATCCTGAGGAGGATCCAGAGGAATATGAGGATAATGAGACAGAGGATAGTCCGGTTGACTATCCCATAGACGGGGGAGATGATAGAGATGATGATGATGGTGATTCATCTGGGGATGACACCGATGATGAGGACGAGGAGGAGGATCACTTAGCTCCGACCGACTCTGTTGTTATTGTACCTACTGTTGAGCTTGTTTCAACACCTAAGGGAATAGAGCCTGTTATACCACCACCCTCCACCTACATTACTACCACTGGAGCTAGGATCACTGTCCGACTTCAGACTTCCATTTCCCTTCCATCAGAGGCAGAGGTTGAGAGACTTCTAGCCATGACTACTCCATCACCATCACCACCTATCTCACTATTGCCACCCTTTGCAGGGGAGCGCCTTGCTAGGTCTACGGCCCCATCTGCACATTCATTACCACCACCTATGCCATCACCATTACTACTATCATCTGGGTGTCCAACCTAAATCCAGACACTCAAGATAGCCTCCACTCAGGCCCTGATTGATGCGGTTACTACCGCATTACCATCACCTCCACTACCACCACTACCACCATCTCTATACATACCACCACCTGTTGACCATAGGGAAGATGTTCTCGAGTCTGAGCTGCCACCTCGTAAGAGGTTGTGTTTATCCACTCTAGGCTCTAGATATAAGATCGGAGAGAGTTCTACTGGTAGACCTACTAGAGGTCGAGGGATAGATTATGGGTTTGTCAGCACCGTGGATGCTGAAGTAAGACGACAGGGGATTAGTGAGGTTGGGTATGGTATTAGGGATACTTGGGTAGATCCGGCCGAGGCAGTTTCTGAGATAGCACATATGACCGTGGGAGAGGTCAATACTAGCGTTACAGAGCTTGCTGAGCTCCATGAGCGTGATACATGGGACTTGTATGCTTTACTAGAGGATGCTCAGGATAGTAGAACTCGTATATCATAGTGAGTCGCTATGGACTCACAGTGGGTCGACTTACTTATGAGGGATAGGATGACTCTCCAAGAGACAGTATGGATTATAGACGAGGAGGCCTATGCTTCCCGAGAGGCTTGGGCTCACTCGATAGGATTGAGTCAGGTAACCCATCAGGAGCTTCAAACCCACCATGATCATGTGTATGCACACGAGACCTATATCCAGGCACATCAGGCACATCTACAGCTGCAGAGTACTCTTATTCAGACACATCACCAGGTATATGAGACTCGTTTCCAGATGCAGCAGGCTGAGATGGTAGCGCTTCGAGAGACTGGCCGTAAGCATCAGGCAAAGATGGCATAGACTCTCCGAGTGATGAAAGACATGAGGTGAGAGATGAGTGACATGCAAGCCGAGTTGTTAGCACATCAAGAGCAGCAGAGGAAATCTAGACAACCAGGACCAGATGCTAGGATTCCATATCACCAGGATGCTTCTAGGGATGCTGATAGTCACATCTAGTAGTTTATGTCATTTTATTTTGCTAGGCTGTTATACAGGCATGTTAAGTATTAGGGGTTCTCCCCGCTAGCATGGCCTTAGATCTTTTGTATTGTATTTGTGTAACGAAAACTATTTCATGTAAAATTTTCCAAGTTATGAATGAAATAGATGTGTTATGTTGTACTATATACCTCTCTTGTGTTGTTATCTCATATGTAGATTATTATATATCTTGTCATAATTGTGACCTCACGTTTTGTCTCTTGTGATTTAGACGAATCATGGCACCTGCGACAAGACGAGGACCGAATACCACTCCTAACAACACCAACCCAAACAACATGACCCCGGAATCCGTTCAAGCTATGATTGATCAAGCTCTTCTGCGAAACTCCACTAATGGAGATGGAAGCCACAGTTCACACGGGGATAACCGAAGGAACGTGCAAACTGCGCGCCCTTGTTTCTACGCTGACTTCATGAAATGCCAACCTTTGAACTTCAAAGGAACTGAAGGCGTGGTCGGTTTAACTCGGTGGATTGAAAAGATGGAATCAGTTTTCAATATCAGTGGTTGTGCTATTGAAAATCAGGTTAAGTTTGCCACCTGCACTCTGTTAGGGGCTGCTTTGACTTGGTGGAATAGTCAGATAAGATCCTTAGGTCCTGATGCATACTCAATGACTTGGGAAGTACTCAAGAAGAAAATGACGGACAAGTATTGTCCGCAGGGTGAAATCAAGAAGCTAGAAATCGAGTTGTGGAACCTAAAGGTCAAAGGGAACGATGTTCCAACATTCTGAAAGTTTAAGAGCTACCTGAGTGTGTAGCAAGTTTGTTGTTAATGAAACTGGAGAAGATTGAGAAGTACATCAGTGGACTCCCGATAACATTATGGAAGTGGTCAAGTCTTCCCCCCTTCCACCCCTTTTCTTTTTCCTTCTCCCCCCAAGACCTAAGAGTTGGGAATTTTTTTTGGAGACTATTGAGTTGGCCAACGACTTTATGGATCAGAAACTCCGCACCTATGCGGAAAGGTAGACTGATAACAAAAGAAAAGCTGATGATTCATCCAGAAACAACCATGGTCACCAACAACAACCCTTCAAGAGGCAGAATGTCGCCATGTCTATAATATAGGGACAGATGAAAGGAAGCCGTATGGGGGATCTTTGCCCAAGTGCACCAAGTGCCATTTTAACCATAATGGCCTGTGTACTCAGAAGTGCCACAAGTGCAACAAGGTAGGGCACTTTGTTCACGACTGCAGGAGCTCTGGCAACGCAAATGTTGCTGATACTCAGGAGGGCAATAGGGCGAATCCTAAAAGGAATGGTTGTTTTAAATGTGGAGCTCCAGGACATTTCAAGAAGGATTGTCCCAAGTTGAAGAATAAGGATGGGGAAATAGGAGTGCACAAGGTTGGGTGTATGCGGTTGGGAATGCAAAGAAGAAAGGGAATGCATCAAGGGACCCGGACTGCAATGTCGTTACGGGTACGTTCCTTTTAAACAACCGTTATGCATCTATCTTATTTGACACTGGCGTCAATAGAAGCTTTATATCTACTGATTAGTCCCTGATTAACATGCCCCAACTCTTTAGAATATTGTTTATGATGTAATTAGCTTTTTTTAGATGGGAAAATAGTCAGGATAGACCCTATTATGCGAGGTTGTACGTTAAACCTCTTAAATCATCCTTTCAACATAGACCTAATGCCCGTAGAACTGGGTAGTTTCAACGTTATTATTGGCATGAATTGGTTAAGAAGGTGTCACGCCGTAATCGTGTGTGATGAGAAACTTGTTCGAGTTCCCTATGGGAATGAAACCTTGACCTTTCATGGTAACGAGAGTAACAACGGGAGAGAATCTCGGTTAACCATTATCTCATGTTCAAAGGCTTAAGAGTACATGGCAAAAGGATTTCAGATCTTTTTGGCACAGATATCCACCAAGAAAAAAAAAAAATAAAAAACCCAAAAAAAAAAAAAAAAAAACAAAAAAAAAAAAAAAAAAAAAAAAAAAAAGAAAAAATGCGGAGGACAAGTCGGAAGGAAAGCAACTTAAGGACGATTCAATCGTCCGAGATTTTCCTGAAGTGTTTCCCGAGGACTTGCCGGGTCTTCCTCCAGCTCGACCAGTGGAATTCCAGATTGACTTAATTCCAGGGGCCACGCCCGTAGCTCGAGCACCGTATCGATTGGCTCTATCCGAAATGAAGTAATCGTTGGAACAACTGCAACAGCTTTCCGACAAAGGCTTCATAAGACCTAGTTCCTTACCTTGGGGAGCCCTGGTCTTGTTCGTTAAAAAGAAGGATGGGTCATTCAGGATGTACATTGACTACCAGGAGTTAAATAAGTTGACAGTGAAGAATTGTTATCCGCTCCTGAGGATCGACGATTTATTTGATCAACTCCAAGGATCCAGTATTTATTCGAAGATAGATTTGAGATCGGGTTATCACCAGCTTAGAGTACGAGAGCAAGACATTCCAAAGACGGCATTTCAAACTCGATATGGTCATTACGAGTTCCAAGTTATGCTATTCGGGCTAACAAAAGCACTTGCGGTATTCATGGACCTCATAAACCGAGTGTGCAAGCCTTACTTGGATAAGTTCGTAATTGTCTTCATTGATGATATACTTATTTATTCAAAGGACGAGAAGGAGCACGAAGAACACCTTAAGGCAATTTTGGAATTGCTTAAGAAAGAGAAGTTGTATGCTAAGTTTTCCAAGTGTGAATTTTAGATTCCAAAGGTACAATTTCTCGGACACGTCTTTGATAGCAGAGGTATTCATGTGGATCCGGCTAAGATAGAATCTATCAAGGATTGGGTGTCTCCTAAGACACCGACGGAGATCCGCCAATTCTTAGGTCTTGCTGGGTACTATCGAAGGTTTATCAAGGGATTTTCGAAGATTGCTAAATCAATGACAAAGCTCACTTAGTAAAGAGTCAAGTTTGACTAGGGTGAAAAGGAAAAAAACGCTTTTCAATTAATAAAAAAGAAGTTGTGCAGTGCGCCAATTCTGGCTTTGCCTGAAGGAAGCGAAGATTTTGTGGTCTATTGTGATGCTTCCCACAAGGGTTTAGGTGTTGTATTGATGCAAAAAGAGAAGGTGATTGCCTATGCTTCTCGACAGTTAAAAATTCATGAGAAGAACTACACCACTCATGATTTAGAACTTGGATCGGTAGTGTTTGCTTTGAAGATATGGAGACATTATCTATATAAAACCAAATGCACCATATTCACCGACCATAAAAGCCTATAACACATCCTTGATCAAAAGGAGCTTAACATGAGGCAACGCCATTGGCTTGAATTGCTAAGTGATTATGACTATGACATTCGTTATCACCCGGGGAAGGCAAACGTAGTGGCCAATGCATTGAGCCGTAAGGAACAGATTAAGCCATTGCGGGTTTGAGCCTTAGTTATGACTATTGGCTTGGATCTTCCTAAGTAAATACTAGAAGCTCAGATCGAAGCCCAGAAACCAGAAAATCTTGTGAATGAAGATGTAGGTGGTATAATCAGAAAGGATATACCCAAGGAAAAGTTAGAACCATACGCCGACGAAACTTTATGTTTACATGGCAGGAGATGGTTACCTTGCTATAGAGATTTAAGATCTGTGATTATGCATGAATCCTACAAGTAAAAAAATTCTATCCATCCCGGCTCTGAAAAGATGTACCAAGACATGAAAAAGCTATATTGGTGGCCTAATATGAAAGCTGGCATCACCACATATGTTAGCAAGTGCTTAACGTGTGCGAAGGTTAAGGCCGAACATCAGAGTCCATCCGGACTGTTAGTACAACCAGCAATACCCGAGTAGAAGTGGGATAATATCATGATGGATTTTATCACCAAACTTCCTAAGTCGTCACAAGGTTTTGACACCATCTGGGTGATTGTGGATCGACTCACAAAGTCTGCTCACTTATTGCCAATAAAGGAGAATGATCCACTAGACAAGTTGGCAAGGTTGTACCTAAATAGGATACTAGCAAGACACATAATATCTGTTTCAATCATCTGTGATTGTGATGGGAGATTCACATCAAACTTTTGAAAATCATTTCAGAAAGCTTTGGGTACAGATATAAGTATAAGCACTGCATATCATCCAGAAACTGACGGCCAGAGCGAGAGGACTATCCAAACTCTCGAGGACATGCTACGTGCTTGCGTGATCGATTTTGGCAAGGGTTGAGTTAAACATTTGCCATTAGCCAAATTTTCGTATAACAACAGTTATCACGCTAGCATAAAGGCCGCACCCTATGAGGTACTTTATGGCCAAAAATGTCAATCACCTGTGTGCTGGGCCAAAGTTGCTGAAGCCCAATTGACTGGTCCAAAATTGATCTAAGAAACAACGGAAAAGATCATCCTGATCAAGCAGAGAATTCAAGCTGCTCAGGATCGACAAAAGAGCTACGCTGATTTGAAGTGGAAGCCCATGGAGTTCGAAGTTGGGGATAGGATTATGCTCAAGGTCTCACCTTGGAAAGGGGTTGTATGTTTCGGTAAGCGGGGTAAGTTAAACCCGAGATATGTCAGACCTTTCAAGGTGTTAGCCAAAGTTAGGAAAGTTACCTACAGGCTGGAACTTCTTCAGGAGTTGAGCAGAGTTCACCATACTTTCCATGTGTCTAATCTGAAGAAATGTTACGCTGACGAACCATTAGTCATGCCGTTAGAAGGAATTCATGTTGACGATCAGCTCCAGTTTGTGGAAGAGCCCGTTAAAATCATGGAACATGAGATCAAACGATTGAAGCAAAGCCGGATACCATTGGTTAAGGTTTACTGGAACTCTAGGAGAGGTCCTGAGTTCACTTAGGAATGTGAAGATTCATTCAAATAGAAATACCCACAGTTTTTCACAAACCAGGCTTTATCATCCACTACAAGGTCTTAAGCTTTGAGGACAAAGCTCTTTTAACGGGTGAAGACTATAACATTTCTTAATTTCAGGTCATTTTATGACTCTATGATTCTTTACTATTTATTTTAGTCCAATATGCGTTTACTTTTAATTTGACTTTTAAGCTAAATCATGTAGACTAGAAATAATCATTTAACGTAAACGGTCACCAAATAAATTAAGGTATACGTCAAGCAAGTGTTAAGTAATTATTAGAAAGATATTTATTGACTTTGGGCATTTTATTTTTATTGGTCACGTAAAAGGGCTTACGTTTCGCAATAAAATACATTTAGACACACCTCGGAAATACCTGAACTTACCTAGACTCAAACCAATACCCACTTTTAATCCTTAAACACAAAATTTAATAAATTCTTGTGTTAAGAACCCAAGTTGGCCGAATATGGGTAAGAGTAACCCATAACCATTCATCCCTTGTGTTAAACTAGCTAGAAAATTCTCTAATGATCCCTAAAGTACTTGTACAACCTATGCTTAATTAAAACTTCTACAAATGGTCTCTAACTAACCTATTATACAATGGTTAATAACCCATTTGATCCCTTTGTCCACCTTAATGTCGTGGCTAAGCAAACACATACACAAAACCATAAGATTTCATAATCTAGCAAATCTTGTACAAATATTAGGTAATTAAGGATTGTACTTGGGTGGTTTAGCAAGAAACCATGTATCGCTAACTAAAACCCTATAAACCACTATATATGGCACAGTTTGGTTGTGGTTAAGGACTAGGAAGAACTAACTAAGTCATAAGCCTACATATACTCACTCTCCTTGACACTTAACACTTTCCTAAAAGTCACAAACCCTCTTACAAAGCAAAACCATTCTCATCTCTCTCTATTATTTTGGGTTAAGCAATAACCGAACCCATACGCACCCACATTATAATTCAAAGGATACAAGGAGTACTAGGTTCGCATACAAGAGCGTTAGGAGGAGTATACAAGGTAAGGTTCGGGTATACTAAGCTTTAAAGCTTAGGGTTTATACACGTTTAGGTGTAAACGAATTTGGGTATCATTCAATCTCTTTTTAAGCCGAAAACCAAACACTAGGACCTTGTAAGTCGAACTAAGCTCATTACATGTCATATTCTATTCATTTGTAGTTATATAAGTCATGTAAATTTGTATTGGACAAATTACATAAGCATGAATGTGCATGGTTCAACCATTGCACGGTACACACACATATATTACACGTATAAGATTTTGTGTGGTGCTAACATGTATAAAACATGTTTAAAAAAATCGAGTTAAGCCTTTAACGTATCATTTAAATTGCAAGAATGGAAAATAACTTGAAAACTACCACACATACACGAAGTGTATAAAACCTATACGTAAACATTCACTAAAAACATGATGACACGATTTGGGAAGGAGTATACGAGCTTATAAAAGGAATGCATGTCGTAAAACACGAATAATAATTGCTTCGAGTGCTTATTGAAAGGTTGCAAACCCTAGAATCTAACTAGTGAGCTTAATGGACCAAGATTGGGTTCATTTAATTCTAGCAGCCCACTATTCGGGCCCAGTAGGCCCAACAGGCAGTGGCTATGAGGCCACAGCTTAGTTATAAGCTCCACGAGCTTATTTAGAAACCTAAAATACTTATCGAAGCTAAATGGACCCTAATACTTGTTAGAAAACCAATCGGACCCTTAATGGGCTTGTTAGCCCATTACCGAGTCCAAAAGTGAACCCATAAGCCACAATAAGCTCAAATAGCTTATTTGTGAGCTTATACAGTTTAATGAAGCTTAATGGACTTAGATAATATCAATGGACCTCAATGGACCAAGCCTAAATAATTGAAATGCTTTTCGGGTTCTTATTAGGCCCGAAAGCCCATTAACGAGGTTACTTGCTTATTGAATAAGCCGAAAATAAAAATAGACCTAATGATGTTTAATAAGTTTAGAAAATAAGTTGTATAATGTATGAAACTTTTTACAAACTTTTTTTTTAGGTTGAGTTATTGGGCTAACGAGCCCAATAAGCTCGAATAAGCTCAAATAAGCTCACCCGAGCTTATTTTTTAGCCAAACAGTTTTAATAAGCTTAAATGGGCTTAATGAGGGCTTATGTGCCTTTGGAAACTAAATTGGAACTTTAAATATCTTATTGGACCTTAACGGGCCCAAGAAGGCCCAATAAGCATAAATAAGCTCATCCGAGCTTATTTATAAGCTGAAGACAGCTTGTGTAGCTTATTGGAATAAATAAAACCTAATGCCACTTGTTATAACTTAATTGGGCTTAAAATGCGATTTTTACAAGTTAAGGGACTAAAGGTGTCAATTCGTAAACGAGGGGGTTAAAACTTCTAAAAATAGATTTTTTATGTCTAGGGGCTGTTCCTGTCATTTCTGAAACTTAAGGGGCTGTTTAAAAGGTATAGGGACCAGAAGTGTATTTTTGTAAGGATTGAAGGACTAAAGGTGTACATATGGAAACTTACGGGTTTAAAATGTAAATATTATATATTTCATAAACACAGGGACTGATTTGGTAATTATAGAAAACCTAAGGGTATTTTATAAACGAAAGTGATTTTATTCAACACTTAACAAATCAGACGAATTATAATATTATCGGATATTATACAAGTTAGAACACGACTTAATAAATATGAATATTTATTAATAACGTTTATACATATACGAGAACGTGTGTAACCGTATGTTTTCCCAAGAGCCATCAAGTAAATACAAATACAATAAACATGTGCACCACTACACAAGTGATAATAGTATATATATAAACTAGCAATCTATTGTAGTTTATGCATTGAGTCGTTAGCCTAAACTTGTAGACTAAAACTGGTCGTACTTACTTAGGTATTTGACAGTGTGATTCATTGCCATTCTTGGATATAATTATCATTTTCAGAGGACTATTTACTAAGGTGAGTTCATAGCCCCATGTCTTTACAATTATTTAAATGATTTACATCTTTGGGGTGAGAACATGCTTTGTTTTACAAATTGGACGCAAGTGTACATTTTATACTATGATTACGTGTTTGCCTAAGTAGTGATAACCCACTGAGCCCTTTCATCATGAACTGTCAATTGCTAGATTGCAAGCGCGAATGTTATAAATATATCTATTTGTGATTGACGTCCCCGTTTGGGTGAGTAGCGCTCACTGAGCCGGTCTGCCGGACAACAAACGTATACCATGTCGGATTTGGGATGTTGCGGGTTAGAACATCATTCATGGGAAAATGTTGGCAATTTATTGCATTCATATACATCGAGCTTCGGTGTCATGAGCTTAGGAAAACGTAATTACTTTTTATGATGTTTGCATCTGTTGCTTAATCATACACTTGGAAATCTTGCGGTCCTACAATTGATTTACATAAACCTATGAATTCACCAACTTTATGTTGACGTTTTAAGCATGTTTTCTCAGGTCAATAAGGCACGAGGTGCCCAGATACATTGGAGGTCATTCTTTGAAGAGAGTCAATACTAAAGATTTGGGTCGTATTACATTTTGGGAACATTTGTTATAAATCAAAATCTTTACTTATATTGTCGAACAATTTGAAGCCATGAGCTTATGGAATGAACAAGTATTTTGTTAATCCAATGTATCTTTTTAAAATGACACGCTTAGTGGTCGTTCTCATATCTTGTGCTATTGATCTATGAAGTAACGCCCTCGGATATTCAACATTCCGCTGCTACCCAGATTTGGGGGTGTTACACCTAATTATGGAAAATTTCTCAAAGAACTCATAAGCAACAAACACAAAATCGAACAAATCTCTGCCGCTTTCTTAAGCGATGAAAGTTCAGCGATGATCCAAAACAAAGTTCCACCTAAACTCGGAGACCTCGGAAGTTTCTTATTCCATGTAATTTCAGCAAAACTTTCTCCTGCAATGCCTTAGCCGACCTTGGTGCTAGCATTAACCTTATGACATATTCTCTATATGATAAATTATCTCTCAAAACTCTTAAACGTACCCAAATGAGCGTATGATTAGCCGACAGATCATTCCAATACCCTGTTGGAATAGCTGAAAATATGCTCGTTGAAGTTGGTAAATTCACCTTTCCTACTGATTTCGTTATTCTCGAAATGGAAGAAGATAGTAAAGTTCCCCTCATCTTGGGACGACCATTTCTTCACACTGCTGATGCAGTAATTCGAGTTAAACAGAAACAACTCAACCTTGGAGTTGGAACTGAATGAATGATTTTCAATATTGATTCTATGATGAAACACTCTTATTCGAACGATGATACCTGTTTCAGTATCGATGTAATCAATGAAATCTTAGAAGAAGATTTTGACGCTCTTTTAGACGAAGGTAGTAAAATTCTTCATTCCATTGAAGGAACCCTTCTCGAAGAAGAAATCTTTGCTGAATTTGATGAATTCATAGCACCACCGATGAAAACTCTGACTCTGAATCCAACACCGAAGATCCTCCATTCAAAAAAATCACCATCAATACTGTTTATAAGATCAAAACATCTCTTGAAGAACCTCCAACGGATCTCGAACTTAAACCTCTTCCTGATAATCTAGAATATTTATTCCTGTAAGAACCCTCTTTTCTTCATGTTATCATATCATCTCAGCTATCCAAAGAAAAGAAAAACAAACTCATATCTATTCTTAAAAAGCATAAGCAAGCCTTTGCTTGGAAAACGACAGACATTCTTGGTATTTGTCCATCATTCTGCAAACACAAAATACAACTTCTGGATGATAAGAAACCAGTTGTCCAAAAACAGAGAAGGTTAAATCCAAACATGCAAAAAGTTGTTAAAAAGAAATCGTGAAACTCCTGGATACTGGTATAATTTATCCAATTGCCGATAATCCTTGGGTTAGTCCTATCCACTGTATACCAAAGAAAGGTGGTATTACAGTTGTAACCAACGAAAATGATGAACTTGTTCCAACAAGAACCATTACGGGTTGGCGAGTATGTATCGATTATCGTAAACTCAATGAAGCAACCACAAAAGATCATTTTCCCTTACCTTTTATAGATCAAATGCTAGAAAGGCTCGCAGGAAATAAATATTTATGTTTCCTCGATGATTTTTCTGGGTATTTTCAAATTCCTATCGATCCTAATGATCAAGAAAAAACAACATTCACTTGTCCTTTCGAAACATACGCTTATAGGTGAATGCCTTTCGTTCTATGTAATGCTCCTACCACATTTCAAAGATGTATGTTGGCAATCTTTCACGATATGATCAAAGAATCCGTTGAAGTATTCATGAATGATTTCTCCATCTTCGGAAACTCTTTCGACACATGCCTTAATAATCTTGATAAAATGCTCCAACGTTGTAAAGACGCTCATTTCATCTTAAACTGGGAAAAATGTCACTGCATGGTCAAAGAAGGAATTATGCTCGGACACAAGGTGTCTAGTATAAGACTTGAGGTCGACAAAGCAAAGATCGATGTAATCTTGAAACTTCCACCCCCTACTAATATCAAAGGTGTTAGAAGCTTTCTCGGACATGCCGGTTTTTACCGATGTTTTATTAAAGACTTCTCAAAAATTGCTCGACCTCTAACTAAACTACTCGAGAAAGACACTCCATTTGAGTTCAATGGTGAATGTCAAAAAGCTTTTGAATCATTGAAAGAGAAACTCACATGTGCTCATGTGATCGTAAGCCCAAACTGGAATCTTCCATTTGAACTTATGTGTGATGCAAGTGATTTCGCTATAGGATCCGTCTTAGGTCAAAAAGATGGAAAAAACTTTCACCCAATCTACTTCGCAAGCAAAACCCTTAATTCCGCTCAACAAAAATACACCTTAACCGAAAAAGATCTTATGGCTGTAGTTTTTGCATTTGACAAATTCAAATCCTATCTTATTCTCTCAAAAACTATTGCTCACACTGATCATTCAGCTCTAAAGCACTTATTTAAAAAGCAAGATGCTAAGCCATGCCTTATTCGATGGATTTTACTTCTGCAAGAATTTGACATAGAAATCAAAGATAGAAAAGGAACATAAAATGTTGCAGCCGATCACTTATCCCGAATCGAAAATGATGAAACAAGCGATGATAGTGAAGTAGATGATAACTTTC
>BQNB010093128.1:5978-19005 GCA_026074375.1 Tanacetum coccineum | reverse complement strand
ATATCTTGTTTGTTGTACTTGAAGTAGCACCCCAATGTTACTATTCCGCTGCTACCTGATTTTTGGGGGTTGTTACAAATTGGAGCTTAAAAATTAGCAGTAGTAATAATGTAACTACTGCTGAAGTACTTTACCAAAGAGCAAAGCAAAAGTGCAGGCCACAAAGGTGGTCAATTCTGCACTAAACACACTCACTAGGAGAGTTTAAAAACCAAATAAACAAAATCCAAGCCTTAGAGGGCTTGGATCAAATTTTCACAAGCAAAGAAAAGTAGAAAAAGTACCCTGATGCTGAGATCAAATTAATAAGCCATAAAATGATTTAGATTTCAAACTAAACTTCAAAACCTTTTAAAACTTGATCAATCACTAACATTCAACTGTCCAAAATGAAAACTCAAATTACTTTTGACTTTTGAGGGTCAAATCACACTATACCAAACACTCCTTATGGTATTGACAGATTCAAATTGAGCTTATGAAATGAAAACTAGCTTATAAAACCTTGATACCAGATAACACTGAGCTTATAACAAGCTTAACAAACAGGATTCAACAACTTAAAAATCTAAAATCTAAGATCTATAACTATGCTTAATTATTTTTTTGGTTTTTATGATTTTTAGACATTTAATGAAATATAAAGATCTAAAATGCTAAGACAAAAAAACAGATGAAATATTTCAACTAATAAGCACAAATAAGCCACTAATAAAGCAAATAAGCAATAGATGAACAATTAAGCTAATGCTAAACTAAGAGACTTAAAACTAAGAACATAAATGAAAACTTACAAGATGCTTCAGCTTAACAGAAGCTTATATGCTCTTAGAGCTCATCAACAGCTCTGGCTTATCCAAGGATAAGCCAGTAAAGTCCTTGGGATCCCCTTCCATTAGCTTATAGGTTCAAATTACAAGGTACTTAAACTGATTTTATGATCTAAGTAAAATCAATCATTCCCTTGTGCTTTCCCTTCTTCCATGTGGCATTCTTGCTTAAGTGAGCCAATTAGGACTCATGGTTTGACATCTTAATCCCTGCCATTTTGCTCTTAGACCCATGAATTGTCTACTTTGACCTTCAATTTTCAAAACCCCTTTGATTTGACCTTGGGTAACTTTGGAGGAGACGGGTGAACAGTATTTTAACTGTTTTTCCCGCCCTTGGTTTAACTGAGGGGTAAAGGGGGTGAAACTTTGGGTTAATGTCCAATTCAGTCCCTCTCTTTTTATATTTCTTTGTAATGAAAGTGTAGGTATATAATAACTTTCAAACTAGGCAAGATTGGTCCCTGGATTTATGTAGTGGGTTATAGTTTAGGTTTATGGGCCGGGTATGGATAAATGGGCTTGGACTTTGTTATTTTGGGTCCGGGTAAGGAAATGGAAAGGTAAAAGCCCATTTAGCTTTAGGGACCATTTGTGTAATTTTGGTTTTATTGAGGGACTGAAATGAAACTTTGGGTTTTTGTCTTTAGTGAGTTGACTTTGACTTTGGTTGACTGAGAGTTGACCAAGGTTGACTTTTTCACTTTAGCTTCCGGCTCTTGTACACTCTTCCGTTCTCGTGTTCGTGTTTGCCCGTTTTTGATCGTTTTCTTGTGATTTTTGCTTTATCCGTACCTGCACATTCAAAACACACAAACAAGCATATCTTTGCCATTTTTATTATGTTTTTGATCTTTATTGAGTTTATTTTGATATAAAATGGATATGTGTTTTCACACATATTATCCACCTCAAGTCTCGTTTGTCTACAATCAGGACCCGTGTTTCAATCAAAACTATGATAATTTTCCACAAACTTCACCAAGTTTTCAACAATAATATATTTGTTGTATCCGCTATGGGGGCCCGCATGAGACTTGTCAATGTGATCAATTGATCTTCGATGAGCCTTATTGTGCAAATTGCGGGGGTCCTCATATGACTTTTCAATGACAACCGATGAATTATTACGAACCTAATCCGTGTTATGATTCTAATTATTTCTGTTTTGACCAAATTAAACCCCCGCAGTTTCCCGTCATTCATCAACCTCCTCAAGAAATGAGCATGGAAGCTTTGCAAGCCCGAGAAGACCTAATGAAATCGATAGAAAACTTTCTAAAGAAATTTAATCGTATTTCTTTTAGGGAAACACCGAAGGTTCTAATGCAAGCTTGGGACAAATTTCTTGAAATTAAACATGCTTATAAAGAAAAGCAACATCAATCCAAGGAGGTACAAGAATTGCTTAACAAACTTCTTCAAGATTTGCAAAGCATAAACGAGGAGTTGGCAGAGTATTTGTTTATTAATTATCCAAGTTGGAATTTGCCTCCCTATCTTATGATGATGACGACGATGAGTATTCTTTGCAACACTATGATATCTCAGGACTTGTTTACGCAATCACATCGATTCACCGCAAAACGGACTTCTCCTCATAATGGAGGATGAGCATCTTGACACTATTCCGGAGACGAAATCGGACGAATTCATAAAGTCTAGTGTTGAGGACCTTGTCCAAAACCCAAGTAAGTCCGAGGATGAATGTGAGTGTGATGTACCCGATTGTGATGATTCTCAAACGACAAATTTTTCAACGTTTTCACCTTTCCTCTCTTCGACGATTTCTACCTCTAGTGATGGACGATCATGTCATGAGGAGGTTATACATGAAATGAGTTTTAAAACTTATTTGAACCCTCTTTTTGATCTTGACAAGGAAATCATTTCTAGTGAGTTTAATCTGATTCATAATGAAGACCTTGATTCTACGCCGAAAGATGTTCGTTTTGATGCCGAGTCTTATCTTCTTGAATCATTAGTCAATCATGATACCTTGATGGCTTCCCCTGCCAAGATTGATTTTCTTCTCGATGAGTTCGCCCATGAACTCACTCGTCTCCAATCAATTCTAGCGGGAATTGATAATATCAACCTTGATCAGGAGGGTGATATTTTGTTTTTGGAGAGTTTGCTTTACGATAACTCTTCTCCCCGACCACCGAAAGCTTTTCAAGACAATTCTAATACTATTATCGAGTCTCTTCCCACGTTTCCTATCCCCGTTGAGGATAGTGACTCTCTTAGGGAAGAGATCGATATATTTTTCGGTCCGGATGACTCAATACCACCGGGTATTGAGAGTGATGATTTCGACTCTGAAGATGACAATAATTCTACTTCCCTTCCCGAGTTCAATTCATTTCATGTTGATTATCCCGATTCAGGAGACTCAACCATTAATGTGGTGAAAGACATCCCCGTGGATGTGCCTAATATTTTGCCCACACATCCTGCCTTTCAATTGGATTTCGAATTCATTCCTTCTAATGATCTCGGATCCGATCTTGATGTTTCTTCTCCTTCCGGAGATAGAAACAAGGTTTACGATCCGGGGATATGCATTGAAGTCGAATCCACGAGATTTCTTGCTCCTCTTTCCCCCGTGATTGATACTTTACTTCGATTTTCATCCAAAAATGAAGACAAAGTTTTCAATCATGGTGTTCTTGCTTATAAAGAGAAATCTCCTCCTTCTTCATCACATCAGAGCTTGAAAGCTTTCCAGCTTTCTCCTGAAAGCCCGATAATGATTCATGGAGACAACACTCCTAATTTGGGTGTTCGTCATCCACATTTCTATCCCCCTTGACAATCTCAAGTATGGGGGATCGGGTCAAGCTCAGTGACCTTAAACAAGCGCTTCGTGGGTGGCAACCCATGCTTATCCATTCCATCTTCTTTCTTATTTGTTAATAAGTGTTTTGTGTTGTAAGGAGGCTCGCTTCTTCCATTATCAATGTTTTATGTTTTATGATTATCTTGGATTTTTGAAGCCTCTCGTGCTCGCGGTTTTGTCCTTCGATCACTCGAGCTTCAAATCCTCAGCTTCATTTGGGAAATCCATTATCCTAATCTAATCGACTAACGTTTATCTTTAAGCATACTTAATAAACAGCTTAGGATTTACGTAGAGACCCTTCTAAAAACATTGAGGACAATGTTTAATTATAATATGGGGGGATCTATCGATTTGATTGTGCCTGCAGCCGTTGTTTTCACGTAATCCCGTTTTTACCACCAAAATACCAAAAAAATGAAAAAAATTAAATTTTTTTCAAAAATAAAATAAGTGTTTTGTCACAATTTTAACTTTCCTGCTGGGTAGAATAAGAATAAATTTTGACTCGATCGAGCGTGTTGAGCTCTAGCTTGTTCCTTAACTTTTAGACTAAGCATTCACGAATCTTTGCGAAGAACGAGAAATGATAGAGTTAAGTATGAGTTAGATGCTAAACAAGGATTAGTTGGAAATCTTAAGAGCTCATAAGTGTAGTTTGTGGCTTTTCTCTCCCATAAGCTTCTAACCGGACTAATAATACGTGCTCTTTTCGAAAATTAAACTTAAATCAACAATTTTTAAAGTATAGATGATATAAATAATTTTAGCTCAAATTTATACTTAAATTTTCTAAAAAGAAATTTTCTCTATATCATGGTAATTTTAAAAAAAATGATGAAAAATGTGGCAACAATAATAATAAACCGTGGGCTAATAAAAGTTTACTGCATCTTGCCGGCTCACAACCGATGTTGCAGTCTTCTAAATAAGGCACATAAATAATTATATTAAGTGTAGTAAATGTGATTTAATAAATATAGGAAAAATCTCTTTTTCTTAAATTTAAATATGCTTTTGAACTAAGACTATTTCATTTTAAGTTCTGATTTTTATAAATAAGTTATGTATATACGGGAAGCCTAAGAGTTTTTGAAACCGAAGGTCCGTGAGTCCCGATACTAGTCTCTGTGGGGTGTCAAAAGCCTGGTCACTTAGCCGCAAGGTTGGGACGTGCCGAGACGAAAGTCGCTACATGGGATGATCTCGCCTTCAAACTCATTATTCTCGGGTGGAACGTGAAGCACATAAATTTTGTAAAACGTTGATCCATGGTTGAAATTTGAAATGGCACATTCACCTAAGATATAATATTTGTCGGGAGTAAAAAGTTTCACAAGTTACAAATATGAGTAGTGTTAGCATCTTTACTTGTATTTAACAGTGATTTCGTTTTAAGCTTGGTTTGGAATAAGTGAAAAGCCGAGAACGATTAATTTATCCTTTTTGGGGCATTTTAGGATTGAAATACGTCTTGTTCTATGACTCTAAAAGTTATAAAATAACAAAAGTCAAACATATTAATTAGTTGCCTAAAAGAAAAGTACAAAAAAAATAAGAAAAAGGAAAAAATACAAAAATATGCGTGAGAATAAGTGTATAAATATAAAAAATGGTCAAAACAGGGCTTTTCAAAGCTATTGATTCTTTAATTCCTCTTGATGAATACTTAGCTACTTTTCGAGGTAATTAGTCGAAGGGGATTGAGATTCTTAGTTTTCTAAGTGTTTACTTATAGCATTGCGTGAGGACATGACTATAGTTTAGTCTGGGGGATTTTAGTATGTGCTTAATTACACATACCATTTTCCATTAAAACCAGACTTAAAAGACCAAAAACATATCAAAAATATATTGTATTTGTATGTTTTCACTTATATTGTGCAGGAAACGGATATCTGACAAAAGGACAAAAAATTAAGCCAAAACGGACAAAACCGAGCACGAAATGGAAAAGCGTCAAAAGTCAAAGTCAAAGTCAACCCTGACAAAGTCAAAAGTCAAAGCCGATCCCGAAGAAATACTTAATGGGCCCACCCGTACCCATCTAATAGGCCGGGTAAGCCCATTAAAGCATTATGAAGACTTATACACACATAAATGGCCCAAATACCCTTTCTATACAAACCGGCCCAAGACAACATAAATGGCCCATATAACACTTAACTGTCGTTAAACCCTATAACCCTTTTTCACCAAATCTGTTAGTCCTAGAAAGACTAACCGTGCAACAAAACAATATAACATGAGGGGCCATAACTGCCAAGTCCTTAAAACTTACTACACCACAAGGACTTTCGGTGCAAACAAAACATACATGTTGAGGGACCAATGGTGCCAATTCTCCAAACCTTTTACCCTGCACCTAAACAAACACATAGAAACTCAAACCTTTCCCGCCCAATTTACTATTCAATCACCCTTGTCACTTTCCCACCTCGAAACCCCCTTCACCCCACTCCAAACCTATCACCATCCTTAAACCCCACCTCACAATAAGCCAATTTCCATGTTGGCAATCCTTTAACATCTTATTGGGCAAAACAAATCAAGGGTCACGAATTGAGAACTTGGGGACAAAGAAATATAGATGGCTATGATCAAACTTTGGGACTTCTACTCACACAACAAACACAGTTACAAAACCTCTCAGTAAACAAGCACATGAAGACTTGAAGACTTAGAAAGTTTTTAGTATAAAAAAGGTAGGCTATGTGTAACTTATTTATTTGTCCTAATTTTGTTAAGTTAAGTCCACGTCTATGTCTATTAACAAAATTTAAGGCCATTTTAATAACTTGTCTTTAATTTACTTCGATATAAACTTTCTTGCATGTACTCTTTTAATTAATGAAATTTTAAGTTTCTCTTTAATTACTAGTCATTTACCTAATTGTCTTTTTAAATACTATTTTTTTGTGAGCTCTTGTATAATCTCTTTTGGAATTATTCAAGCATATGATACAAGCTTATTTTTTCAATTCTGTCCTAAAAACTAAAAAATCACAAAAATCACCAAAAAAGGAATACTCATTCATGGGGCAAGGTAAATTCTGGATGGTCTTGGGTTAATGCTTCATGGGAAGCTTTTATGAGTGTTTTATAAGCCTGTTTGAGGGCTATTTTCTAACAAAAGCAATAGATCCTTTATGATTTCCATTTTCTTATTTATCAAATTTTTGCTTATTCTTAACTGTTCATATCTAGTGCTTATTTATGCTTATTACTGTTTATTCTTGCTTATTATAGTTGTTTTATGCTTACTTGTCTTTGTTAATTACTTATATGTCATTCACTTGGGTTCTTTATTTTAAACTGTCTTAATATCTCATAATCTGCATAATCTTAGTTGGCTTATTTAAGTGCTTAATTGTTATTGGACTCTGCTTATTTTTAATTATTTTTTGCTTTTGTTGAAATCTGTTTTCAATACCCTTTGTTTAAAACATCAAAAATCAGTTTTAAAATAGGTTTTAGAAAATTAAAGGGGTGTTTGGGTTAAGTGTCCAAAGTGGGTCAAACTGGTTTAAAAAACCTTTTGGGTCATTCTGTTAACTTTAACAAGCCTTTTGTAGTTGTATTTAATCTGTTTTTCAAGGTTTTAAAGTTCAAAAGTTAATTTTAAGGGTTTTAGAAATCAATGTTTGAATATGTTGGTTTCCTTTTTTATCATTAAGCTCATTTGATAAAGGCTTTTAAAAAACATATAATATTCAAAGTATTAGGTTTATGTATTCATTTGATAGGTTTAAGTATGCTAGTATAGGTGTCATTTTTTACTTCTTACTTTTGTTTTAATACAAACCTGTCAAAAACTTTAAGTCATATTTTAAGTTTTGAAAAAGTCATTTTTTTTAATTCAAATTAGTGTTTAAAACTGTTTTAATTTAATTTTTTCTTAAAAGAGGTTTTAAGGTTTTGTTTATGCTTCTTTTAAAGTGTTTAAATGCAGTAGAATAAAGTATGCTTTAGTGTGCATTTACCTTGTAGTTTTTATACTCAAAATCTGTCAAAGCAGTTTCAGTTTTAAAGACAGTCACTTTTCAATTTCAATTCTAGCTTAGTTAGAGTTGGATTTAGGGTTTATAATTGATAGCATGATTAGTGTGTAGTATAGAGTTCATCTGTTTGAGCTTATTTCACTTTTTAAAAGTCTTTTTCTAGCTTAAAATTTGGGCTGCATATAGCCATTTGTCTTTTAAAAGAAAACCAAAAAGAATGCTTGCTGTCTAAAACAGCCTTTTCCATAAGCTTTTTCATGGCTTAATTTTGTTTCAAACTCCTTTCTGTTTGGTTATTCTTGTAGCCCTTAGGATAAGCTTTAAGCTCATATAAGTCCCATAGCCATAAGATTCTATTTTGTAGCTTAAAAATAAGCTAGAAAAGTGCCTTTTGGGCTGTTTGGTTGACTGTTTTTGGCCTAGTGGCTTATTTGCTTATTTGAGCTTATGGCTATTTGGATTTGCTTGAATTGTGCTTAGATTTGCTTATTAGGTGTTATAGTATATCTGTTTTAGCTTATTTAGTTATTTCATTTGCTTATTAAGTTTTTAAAAGCTTAACAGTTTAGCCATTTTTCACTTAGTGTAAAAAACCAAAACTGTCCACTCTATTTAGCTTATTTCTGTGCTTAATTTTTTAGTTTTATAAAAATTTGCTTTTTTAAAGTTTGATATTTTAACTTATTTTACAAGTTTGCAAAAAGAAAATTTAAAAAAAAAGTTTTCAAAAAAAGAAGAGGCCACAGGATTCGACCCTGTGACCTCCCCTTTACCACACACTCGTCCCAAACACAACACACACTAACCACAACACCAGATAGGGCCATCTGGTTTTGTTTTGCAAAATCTATTCTTTATAGTCTTTTTAGCCCAATAAGCCCATAAGCCCTGTTTGCTTATTTCCAGCTTATTTCGATAAGCTGGTTAACCCATTTTAATTTTCTTAGATCCAGTACTGTCCAAAGAACTTTTCCTTAATTTTTCAGATTTTTCCAAATTCGTTTAGTATTTTTAATTAATTTTTCTTTTTAAAACAGTTTTTAATTCATAAAAAATTATTAAAAAGTCAAAAAAATGTAATTCTTTTATTTAAAAATTTTCTTTTATCATTTAGCACCTAGGAAAATTAATTTTGCACTCGTAGGGTTAAATTTGTAGAATTTTGGTTTTTAAAGAACGGGTTTTGATTCCCGTTCTCGTTTTTAGGTTTTAAGCTTTAGTTGCTTTCGTTTTTAGGTTTTCTCTACTTTTCTTTGCTTATTATCAGTAGAATTAGAATCCAAACCCAAAAACTTTAAAATCATTCAAAAACGCGATCACGAACTTAATCCCGATTCTCAATTCACACCTCGACGGGAAACGACCCGGGAGATTTTAGATTTTGCTTTGGTCAAAAGTAATTTCTTAGAATCTTTTGGAATACTTATCATTGATATTTTTCCTTACTTATTATATTTATATTATATATATTTATTATATATTATATATTTATATATATAGTAAAGAAACGTCATCACTAAACGTACCCTTAGAGGTCGTTCTTTGTATCTTTTTTTTGGGTAAAGGGGACTTACCCCGGTAAAATATATTAAAAGCCCAAAAAGCCAATAAGTACAA
Organism: Tanacetum coccineum; assembly: GCA_026074375.1. Lineage (NCBI taxonomy): Eukaryota > Viridiplantae > Streptophyta > Magnoliopsida > Asterales > Asteraceae > Tanacetum > Tanacetum coccineum. The sequence continues at coordinate 9,715 of BQNB010093128.1, read as the reverse complement.
TGAAATGTGACTGAGTGTCACATTAACCTCAAGCTAAGCTTGAACGACCACTAATTCATATGACATGCCATATGAATCCAAGCTAAACACTTACAAACCAAATAACACCAATAGGGAAAAACCACATAATGATGCATAAACAAAGAAAACAGCCTATCATGATGAAATGAAAACGGATTCGGGAAGGTCCCACAACTAAGCAAACATAACACCATCCTTGGACTTCTTGAAATGACATGAAAGAAGCTTAAGACGAACCAAAGACATGATACACTCAATAACTTGCGTAGCCGACCTCTTCTTATTTTTAAATAAGCGCCAATTCCGTTCTTGCCAAATGAAGTAAGCGGAAGCAGCAACAACTAGTTTAGCAATAACACACCTTGTAGACCTTCGTTGAGCAATGGGGCTGAGATACAAAATAATATAATTAAGCATAGGCACCATATTATCCATGCATGCAAACTTCTTAACGTGATTCCAAAGCTGCTGAGAGAAGCCACACTCAAAGAATAAATGTTCTTGAGAATCTGGTTGCGAGTTACATAAAGGACATGAGACGCTAAAGGCAGCCGATAAATCCCACGGCCGAAGTTTATCTTGCGTTTTTAAATGCCCAAGAAGAATAAGCCACATGTTGAACGCGTGACACGGAATGCAATTCGAGAACCAAACCATGTCATACCAAACAACATCAGCACCTCGCGACCTTATAGAATTCCAAACAACCTGAACTGAGAAAGGAAGAACTTTACCAGTAGGAAGACGCCATTCCAAAAGGTCTTGAAAATTATTAGAAATATTTGGAGCAGGTAATGCGCTAAGGAATTGGTATTTGCTGTACCATTTGTGAGGTCAATTCCACGCCCCAAATAGAACCAACTCGTGAACCTTAGTGGACAAGTTGAAGCCCGCATGAAAGATATCCCGAGTAGAGATATGATTAGCCAAATGACACATATCATTCCAGCGATCAAACCACATAGACACTCGAGCTCCATCACCGATTTTGTACCATATGAAATCACGCATAACAGGATGAAGTTGAAGAATTTTTCTCCATCCCTACGTCATGTTCCCACAAAATAGGATATCCCAAAAATTTTGACCCCTTATCTTGTACTCATGAATCCATTGTGTGATGTATATTATGACGTCACACCCCCGAACACGTGTTTTCGTCCAGGCCCCGTTTGGGGGTGTGACAGATTGGTATCCAGAGCCAAGGTTATAGAGAACCAGATAGTATATTTAGGTCTGGTCTATAACCAGTATGTGATCCTACATGTTTACCTGCTTACGTATATAATGACTATCGATAAGTACGCGAGTATTTATTATAATACTTTTCCATAATTATAATACGATTAATTTTGCCATGACTATATTTTACACCATCTTAATTTTCTTCTGCATTACACGCACCTTGCATGGTTTGATATAAAGGGGATTTATATAAACTTTTGCTTGTGCAGGTTATGGCAGCTCTGGTTATTTCTATTTCTTCGGACGTATCAGTCGAGAGTTTGGGATCCTCTTTTCCATGAGTTTTCCTTATTGGTTCTATTTCTGTTAAGGTCCCGGTTGCACCGGAGGTGGGGGCGACTGCAGTTGCCTCACCTGCCGGTTGCTCGAGCTTGATACTCATTCATCATCAGAGGTTGATCCATCGGAGAGTTCACCACCTTCCGTATCTGTAGCACCTATGGTTTTACCTTTTTTGTGTTCAGACGATTCAGAGTCAGATACTGAGATGCCCGAGAGGCATTTATCACTTACTACTTCTACTCCAGAGATTCCGACTGCTCCCATTTTACCCGCACCATCTGCTGTTGTTGCACCATCATTTGAGTTTCCACTTGCACCTGTTGTTGCCCCACCCAGGATTCGTCAAGCTATTCTTATCCGACCCGGGGAGGACATTCCCATTGGTCGACTTTACCGTACTCATCTTGGTGGGCCATGTAGGGCATTGACCGCGAGGAAGTCGGTTTGACCTTTACCTTCTCATCCTTTAGCATTAAGGTACACATCACATCACTTGGATCGTTTTACTTCCGGGTTATCATTGGGTCATTCATCTTCAGATCATTCATCATCTGGGCATTCTACTTCGGGTCATTCCTTACTCGGACATGCATCACTAGACACCACCGTTGCTGATTCATCTACACCACTGAGATTTGTTCATCTACCACTTGCTAGGACTCCACAGTATAGCGAGGCCTATCTCTGTTGGAGGTCTGCCCCATTATCTACCATGTATCCACCGATAACATCCGAGTAGTCAACTAGGGATTCTTCTTCCGAGTCTTCTGCTGGACCATCTCACAAGAGATGTAGGTCCCCTGCTGCTATCGTGACATCATCTATCCATGCTATGAGAGCTTTAGTTCCTTCTCGTGCTGATCTCCTTCCACCTTGTAAGAGGTTAGGGATTCTATTTTACTAGAGGATAGTGTTGAGGAGGACATCGATGCTGATGTGTTAGAGGACATTAAGGCTGATGCTACGGCTGTTGAGGTTGTAGTAGATAGGGATGTTATGACTGGGATTGATGCATGTATTGATATGGAGGTCGATGTTGGGTTTGATGTAGAGGACGAGGTTGAGGACGAGGTCGAGTCCAGTGATAGGGGTACTATGGAGGTCAGAGTGGACGTGGTTGCTGGGATTGATATCCCTGATGCTATGGCCCGATGCTGTAGAGAGTTTGGAGCAGATTAAGGAGGGTTTGCAGTATATTTATGATCATGTTATAGAGATACCTCTTCAGAGGATAGAGGACATTAAGACGGGACAGAGAGTTGGAAGCGAGGAGTTTGATTGATGGTGGGGAGAGAGCTAGCTTTTGAGCAGGTTGCGTCCTTGGAGAGGAGCAACGCGAGACTTTGAGGCACCATGATGATGGAAAGAGCGAGAGCCGATAGGTTTTGGCGACACGTGAGCTTTATGGAGAGTGAGCTTAGGCAGATTCGTAGGTTCCGCTACTATGACAGGATGCGATTTAGGAGATTGGAGACATTCGCTGCGAGGCGTTTGGGTTTTCGTCCATGATGTTGTGTATGGACATTCGACTAGTGGTAGTAGTAGTATTAACGTAAATCAAGTTCCCTATTATGGGTTGAATGTAATGGACTGACGCTTTTATATATGATATGAAAAGCTTGTTTTGATTTTCTTGCGTGTTCAACTTTACTGCTATTTACTTATTCTGGCCAAACATGTTCTACTGTATTTTATATATAAACCTTATATACCATTTATAGTGGTTATATCTCGTATCGAATCTCATCGTGTGCTATGTCTTGTGTTGTAGAACATGACTATCACTCGTTCTGGTATGACCCCGGAGGCAATCGAAGAATTCGTTAACCGACGAGTGGAAGAAGCGTTGGCTACTTATGAGGCGAACTAGTACAAAAAGTGGATTTGGTCACACCAAACATATACATATAGTCACACATTCGAAAACTCTTATGTGTGACAAAAGTTCGCATGACCGTAGGTCTCTACGGTCACGTTTTCGAGTTAGTGTCCATATCCACATTTTTGTGTGACTAATTAGGTACAAATTTAGTGACCGTAAACATTGTACAACCAAACAAAGCATATTTTTTTGTATATTTAGTCACATACAATTAAGCATAAAGTGGTTAAAAGTGTTAATATGTGTGACCATATGGTGTTTAAAGTGAAGAAATGTGTATTTTGTGTGACTATTGTTTATCCAATGG
>BQNB010093127.1:4855-26444 GCA_026074375.1 Tanacetum coccineum | reverse complement strand
CCATTTTAAGGTCGTTTTCCGTGACTTGTGTTTTGTGCCCTGAAGTAGCACCCCAATGTAACCATTCCGCTGCGTTGTCTTGATTTTTGGAGGTGTTACATTTATCAATACAAAATTGTTGCAATAATAGTCTAATTTCTTGAATAAATTGAGATCGGAGGTTGTACACATCAAATATAGACTTCGGGCGACTTTCAACCTTTTTGACCCATTCGACCATTTTAAGATAAACGCCACTTAAATCGACCATTCATTAGTAAATGGGTTGAAATCGCCACCTCGCCTGATGGAGGTCACCTAAAATAATTGCATAAGTGTTCGACATGAGTTTTACTCCAAGGTGAATTCCAGTTACGCCTTGAATTCTAGCCATGTTTAATGTTTTTGTTCAGAAAAGAGTTGTCGCATTTCCTTACTTCTTCGTTCTTTCTAATTACTTGGTTTAAAAGTTTGTTCTCTAATACTAGGTTGTAAATGAAAATTTGAATCCAATTTGGAATCAAACTTTTGAATTCAACGTTGAGGATGGTTTACATGACATGCTTATCCCTAAAGTATGGGACCATGACACATTTGGGAAGGTAACACATCATTTCACCTTCTTTTTTTGGTACATGTATATATGCACAAATTTCATAATATATGTTTCCGTTACTTGAATTCATCAAAAGTTCACACAACTTTTTACAATGCTAACTTTATATTTGCTTGATTTTTTGCAGGACTTCATGGGTAAATGCATTTTGACACTAACCAGAGTTATATTAGAAGGGGGATATAAAGATAGTTTTCAAGTTGAGGGAACCAAACCTGGAAAACTTACCTTAAATCTCAAATGGTTAGCACAGCCACTTTATCGCAATTCTTAGCAGTTTTTTTGCATTTGGCTCGATATGATCTGCTAATGAGAAAAGTTGTTGAAGAACCAGCAAGTGTTGTTTATATTCCAAATGGGTCAGATTTTACATTTTACTGCGTAAAAATATACGAGTGTTCTCGGTGCAATTTTGTTTTGGCATCTTTGTTTTGTAACATAAAATTTTTGGTATTAAATTTGGAATAATCTAACATGAAAGATCATTACTTGGACTGATTAATTTACCCTTCTTCTCCTCCTTTTCTGCTTCTGTGTTGATACATGGTTGTCGACCTAAGGTAATTTACCAAGTTAGGTGCTACCTTTAACCGAATTCTAGACAGATTTACCTCCATACATAACATCAGTCTCATTATATCTTTTTTTAGATCCACGAAACGAAGAGACTATATTGCAGAAGCCATTGGCATGCTTCTTCCACATCAGGTAAATATTTTTTTAGCAATTAATGTAGTCCAGTTGAATGTTTGGGGTGAAATTTTGAGTTCTGATTGGTGTGCTTTTGTCAACGAAGATTCACCGTTGTTGCATTTTGCAAGAAGTTAAGCTTAAGAAATTATGGATAAGGATATGATAAGATAATAGAACTTAGCTAAATGCATAATAAACTTCAGGGATACATGTCAAATTTTAGGAATTTTTATTTTGAACAAACTTATATATTAGGTATTACCTTTTTATAATGAGCCAAAAAATCTTGGAACAATCTGCTAAAGGTTTTGCCTTTAAAAGATTAACACATTGTTTTTGTACTACTACGTATGAGGTGTCTGTCCAATTTTACACGAGCTCCAAGGATGGACACATTCCAAATTCATAAATTAAAAGTATCTATATATTTTCAATATCAACTTTTTAATAGTGGATTTTGTTTCGTCTTTTATTTTCGTTAACATGTTTGATGTTAACATGAGGGTGGGATAAATGAAAGTTAAACAGTTAGGTAGTCTCTACATAAATTATCCGATTGGTAAATGCGAATATGGAACATTTTTTGTTTGAAAAATAGAAGCAACATCTTGAACTAACCAATTCTTGAATGATGCTGATATGGTATTTTTGTAAATTCAATGATTGAACAATCTAACTAACTAATTGTATGTTTTAGGGTGACTGGCTGTGTTATTGCATTTTCTGAAAGAAGATGAACACATGGTGCACTCAGTTCTGCACGCAGGAAAGGCATAATATGGAGACAAAGCACAACATGCCGATAGTTCCTCCACAACCTTCACAAAGTCGATGAGTGCAGTGCAAGAGAATTAAACTTTGACGTAGTTACAACATTTACCACTAGAATATTCACACTATGGAATTTTTGTGTTTGCATATTAAAGTTATATTAATGTTGCTTTCTAAGTTAACCCAATTTGATCCATACCCATGCGACAATCGAACGACACTCTAAACAAAACGCGCCGCAGCAAAGCACGGGTATAAAAAACTTGTGAAAGAACACATATTCATCAGCTAACTTTAATTTACTAATTTGTTACTGTTCATTAGAATAATAAAAAAATAGATTTGTGAGGATAATACTGTTCATAAGATTACTTTGTAATTTTTTTATAATAAAAAAAGGGCTGTGTGTGGGGGACAACACGGGTTTTAGTATAAAGTTATAATGATCATAATTTTATTAATAAAAATGTGACCTTTAAAAATGGGTTTAAAAACCCACCAATAGGTTGGAAAGATTGGGTTAATACCATGCACTTAAAACATAAATCCACATGGCAAAAAGCTGGAATTTATAATGTTGTACTTAACTCATCTTATAAAATCTTGAAAAACCATGATTTGGTTTTGTCCTTTGTTAAGAAATTGTGTCATGAGACCAAAATATTTGTGTTTCTTTGGGGTGAAGTTGGTATTACTTTAGAGGGCATTTTGGTTATTGGTGGTTTTTCGGTTTTGGGTTGAAATGTTTTTGAAGATGCGGGGAGTAATGTGGAGTCGGAAAAGGCTTTGGGTGTGTTAAGAGAGGCGATGAAGGAGTTGGGTAGGTCTAGTTATAGGAATGCGAGTTAGGGTGGTTGGATTAAGATGTTTAAAGATAGTGGTAGTGAGATTGAGCATGAGGCATTTCTTGCGTTATGGTTGTCTAGATTTGTTTTTCTTTCGTCGAGTGACGTGGTTGTGAAAAGTTTATGCATAGTTGTGGTCTGTTTAGCTAGAGGTGTTAGGATTGCTCTTGCGCCTGCTGTTCTTGCTAGTGTTTATAAAGATTTAAGCTTTTTGAAAGATAAGATTGGTCTTGATGAAATGCCTATTATTGTTCGGGCTCCTATGCAGCTTGTTCAGATTTGGATATGGGAAAGGTTTCCGAAGATTAGTCCTAAATGCGAAATTGGTTGTAATCCAAGATTTTCTAGATGGGAGAAAACGAATGTATGTGTAGATGATGTTGGCTCGTTTGTTGATTATTGTGCATTTGAAGATTTTATTTGGCAGTCGTATGTTAAGGATTCAAACGAAAACTTAGGGTTTAGTGAGGTTTATCAAGAAATGGGAAGGTGTGTTATTGTTGGTGATTGCTTACATGAAGAATTGGAGTCATGGGTATGATGTATAAGAATTTATGAGTTAGTTAGGATAGATGGAAGTTGTATCCAACAATACTTTCCTCATAGAGTAGCGATTCAGTTTGGGATGAACCAGATGTTCCTGCTGATGTGGCACGAGTGAATGGAACTCATGAAATCGCTTGGAAGTTTTACACGATGCTTGTTAAGGATGCTATGTTTTACATCCCATTAAGGTTATCTGAGCCGTATGTCACTGCAAGATATTTGGAGTGGCGGAATAAGGCAACTGGTGAGTGTAGTGAAGTTATTGGAAAATATGGATCAAGAAGTGATAGTGGTGATGGTATTAGTACATTAGTTGACCTGGAAGCAAAAATCAGTAAACTTGAGGAAGAATTTGCATATATCAAATCTAAAAAGGCTGAGAAATGTTGATGTACCTTCCTTTACAATATATTTTGTAACGAATTTATCTATAATTTCTCTCTATAGCTAGAGTATGATGATTACATTAACTAAATATGGGTTTTCCTATGTTTATAACTTCTTTTGTCTGCAATACTCAAATGATAGTCTTTCGATCTTCACAAATATAACTATTGAAGAACGTGCTTATCGCTATTATAGCCTAAAGTATAGCTTATTACTAAGACTGTCTTCCTTCTAAGTTATACTCAAAATCCTTCTAAACGTTGCCTACTGCAAGACTCGTATCTTTAGTGACGTGGTCATTTACTTTTAAGACATTGGAGATCAAATTGTATCATTTCGAAGATGATTATAGGAAAAATGAGGGACTTTACTAATCTATGAACCTTTTATTGGGTCAAACCCAAGCTTTTCCTGTAATCCCAAACGAGTGGGTCAAACGGGACAAAGCCCAACCCAACTGTCGGATGACAGTTAATTAACTGTCAATGACAGTTATTTTCTGAACCGACACAATGGTTCACTTGTACCCTTTCATTTTATATAAATAGTTAGGATCCTGTAAGAACAAAGAGATGATGACAGATTTATACTTTGTAAAACATATTGCAATTGATACAATAATATTTGCGTTTAATCTTTGAATCGATCCAACAATTGGCATCAGAGCCTTTGGTCGAATTAAACCAAAATCATCATTTGCCAGAAAATACAATAAGAACTGTGTTCATATTCGAATCAAGCCGCACAAGATTTTTCCCAGAAAAACTTTTTTACAAATCAAAACACGAATCAAAATTCATTTTCGTGTTTATATTTTAAACAGTCTTTTCGTTCCAGGCAAATCCAACGACGCCACCAAAGTGATTTTTTATCACCGGCAACGAAGGGTTTCACCCATAAGTTTAACCGGAAAAATCATTAACCCCAGAAAAGGGAAGATTAGGCAACTTTTAGATTCGAAACGAAATCAATAACCACAAAAGAATCGGATAACAAAAGTCATCACAGAAAAACGAACGAAAATCAAACACCAAAAGGAACAAACACACCTTTTGAAGATCGATAAATTCGAACCGTTTTTCGAATCAAATTAGTTTTGATTCACAGTTATCCAAGGAGAAACCCCTTATAAACGGAGTGTTTTTCACCACGATCCACAAAGCAGCGAAACCCTAGGATCTCGCACAAAAAGGATCAAGGAGTCCGTGGTTACGAACACATCAAGGAGAAGAAGAGCGAACACCATCGCCATCTCAACCGGTGGAGAAAACCACCAGACAACAAAGAGTCAAAAGAACAGACTCAGTATCAGGACGCCACAAGGAGAACACACACGAATCTCCACAGCAAACAAAAAGAGAGGCGGTCCAATATAACAAAAGGGCAACTAGGTTATTTAACCTAAGAGGTTTTGCAATTAAAACCCTCAACTTTTCCCTTTTATTATTTTGTCTATATAAATTTTTCAGTTTTTTTATATAGATAACAGTTTTAGGCTATATACGAAAGTTACCACGATAATTCTAGATTAGTAACTTTTGCCTAGAACCCGAGAAAAAAATATAGTAATATTACTTACTATATTTATAGAATAATTTTTAAGGAGTAATTAACCTTAGGTTATTCATTTTAGAATATAAAATCTCCAAGGGTAGTTTTTTAGAACAAAACTAGCCCCGTTAAGTTAGATAGCCTTTAGGCACACAAATTTGAGTACTCACCATAAATTCGACACACTTAGTGTTAGGAATTTTTATTTGGAAGATTTTAATAGATATCTTAGAGATATGACAAAAGAAACTGAAGATACTTCAAAAAGAGAAGTAAGTACTACAAGTACACCACAATTCCAATGTCCAATTTTAAAACCCTCGAATTACTCACTATGGGCAATTCGAATGCAAATTATCCTCGAAGCAAACGGTTTATGGGAAACAATAGAACCCAACGATAAAACCCAAGCAGATAATAAAAAAGATAAAACTGCTATTGCATTCCTTTATCAAGCCTTACCAGAAGAACAACAACTTCAAATCACTAAACACAAAACTGCAAAAGCCATTTGGGATGCCTTGAAAATTAGGCACATAGGAGAAGAGAGAGTCCAACAAGCTAGGTTGCAAACACTCAAATCTGATTTTGAGATGTTACACATGAAGGAGGATGAAACAATAGAAACCTTCACCGGAAAACTAACAACCTTAGTAAATAAAGCAGCCAACTTAGGACACACAATTGAAGATCAAACTCTAGTACGTAAACTATTAAATGCTGTACCAGATAGGTATTTGCAAATAGTTGCGTCTATAGAACAATACTCAGACCTAAAAGAAATGACTTTAGAAGAAGCAGTAGGTAGACTTAAGACTTATGAAGAAAGAATTAAGTTTAAGAAAGGCAAACAAGTGGACAATCATGATAAACTAATGTTCACACGACATGAGAATAAAGGAAAATATTTTAGAGGAAGAGGACGAGGAAAACCTAGATTCTCACAAGGTAGAAACCATGAGAACTTTAAGGAAGAGAGGAAAGAAGAAAACTCTCATAGAAGTTATAATAGAAATAACTTCAAGAAATCAAATTATGATACTAGTAAATTACGATGCTATGAATGCAAGAAATTAGGGCACATAGCACCTAAATGCCCCTTTAAGACACAAAACAATGAGCAATCTAACCTCGTTGAAGAAGACTTGGAACCAACCTCATTAATGGCCACAGTAGAGGTTGATGAGCAAGAAGCTCGCTACAAAACAAAAAGATGTGGATATAAAGAGACAAATATAGATAGTCTATCGTATTTTAGACAATGGGAGCTATAATCCACATGACGGAAAGTTAGAGAACTCTTCAAGGATCTAGATGAGGAAGTTATGTGGAAAAGTAAGATTCGAGATGGTTCAAACATAGAGAAATAAAAGTAAAAGGCTCAATAGTCAAATGAATTGTGATGATAAGAAACAAAGAATCATATCACAAGTGAATACATATCCATACATAAAGAGCCAACTTTATCGTGCCTTAGGACAATTCACCAAATTAGGTTGTAAAATAGTCATGGAATGACGAACTACGATTTTTTATTTAATTTTTTTTTTATTTTTTTCTTTTACACATGAAAGCATAAAAATCTTCATGAAAGTGCACGAAACAAAATAACAGAACTTTTCAAAGCAAACCTAAGGATAGGTACAAACCCGTCTGTTTATTTAGACAAACGTAAAGGAAGATACATGTGTATGGGCACGCAAGATTAGGACACCTGAACTTTGAATCATTAAAAACAATGGCTCCAAAGAAAATTTATATACCATGGAATACCCCACCATTTAAACATACAACACAAGTTGTGATGTTTTAGTTTAATGGAAAACACAATAGAGCACCATTTCCTAAGAAAGCTAAAGCTAGATCTACATCACCCTTAGATTTAGTAATATGGAGATTTATGTGGACCAATCACACCACCTACACCATCTGGAAAGAAATACATATTCTTGCTAGTAGAAGACTACTCAAATATATGTAGCATACTTCATAAACACGAAAGATCAAGCTTTCGACACCTCAAAGAATTTAAGAAGTCAGTAGAAAATGAATTAAGAACGTCACTTAGAATGTTCAGAACGGATCGAGGAGGAGAATTCACTTCAAATGAATTCATGCAATACTGTAAGGAAAATGGTATAGCAAGGCAACTAACTGCACCCTACTCGCCACAACAAAATGGAGTTGTAGAAAGAAGAAACAGGACAATCAATGTCCACGTACAAGATGCATGATGAAAAGCAACCAGCATGCCACAAAATTTTGGGCTGAAGCTGGTCAGACATGCCACTATACATCTTAAACAACTACCTAAACAAAAGCATTAGAGGACCATCACTCCATATGAACTATCAACAAAGAAAAACCAAATTTAGGAAACTTAAGAATTTATTCGGATGCATATAGCATATCAAAGGTACCATCACAACAACATCTGACGGTAACTAGACACATAAGTATAAAAAGGTAAACTAGGGAAACGAACCAGGATCAAAAGCAACTACTATTGATCCAATAACGTACAAAGGATATGTGTTAGTAGAGATGTGAAGTATAAGGATAAAGAAACATGGATTGGAAGGAATACATGAGGAGCCACTGATAACGAACCACGAATGGACAGATTTATCATTCAGAATAGGAAATCTGAACATACATGATCATTAAATTCACCATAAAGAGAGATAAAGATTTCCAAGTTAATAATGAAAGATTCTTGCATCACCAAAAAACTCGCCACACACTCTCAACCATTTCACACACCCTCTTACACGACTTCAGAAATTCATTCTCCCAGATAACACTTCATCAACCTCGTCCACCACCATACAATCAAAGAAACAATCACCAATTCAAGTCGTAAACACTCATCACACTTTTGACCAGTACCCCAGTTAGAGGTTTTAGTGAACACTAATGATCTATACGAGAACACTGAGGAATTACTACTAGCGTGAAGACGAACCTAAGAAGTACAAAAGAAGCATCAACGATCAAAAATGGAACAAGCATGAAGGTCGAATTAGACACCATCAATAGAAACAATACCTAGGAAGTTAACCACTCTAACCCAAAGGACATAAAGCGAATAGGCTAAAATGGGTATTTAAGACCAAGAAAAAGGATGCTAATGGAAATAAATCAAGCATAAAGCGAGATTAGTTACAAAAGCTACATACAACACAGGGCATAGACTTTGAAGAAGTCTTCGCACCATACATAGAATGAAACAATCAGACCACACCGTCGCCATAATCTGCTAACAATAAATGGGAAGTACTCACCTTGATTAAATCTGCATATCCTAACATGGAGATTTAAAGGAGTGAAGTGTACGTAACACAACCCGAAGTTTCTCATAAAGAGACAAGACCAAGGAAAAAGTCTATAGGCTTTAAAAACTCTAATATGGACAAAGACAAGCACCATCGTGCTTGAAAATAATACTAGACAACACCTTGAATCACTAGATTTTAAAAATGGTGCACAGGAGCAAGCAATTCTTAAGCACCAAGATATCAAAAGACTCAATACTGCTAATAGGAGTCTATGTAGATGATCTAATCATCACTGGCACACCAAAGGAAGAAATTGACAATTTCAAAGCTCAAATGGAAGAAAAATTCGAAATGAGCGACTTAGTATTATTTAAGCCAACATTGAGGCAGAGAATCCCACTCAGACCATGGTGACATATATATAAAGCAATCAGCATAATCGCAAGCAAAATCCTAAAGGACAGCCGGACTGATAGACTGCATACGAGACATTACATACCATGGATCCAGCACACAGATAACAAAGATTACCAGAAGGAACAATGGACAACTCAACCGAAATAGAATGCTTAAATTAGTGGATGCTTAAGCATATCTGCCTTCACACAATGCCCGACTAAGTTATCTCGTATGATTAATTTAGACGTTTTTATCAGAGCCAATCAAAGAGAACAACACATGAAAGCCATAAGACAAGTACTACGCTATGTACAAGGAACAAAGGATCATGGAATCACCTACAAACATAACGGAGGAAACAAGATACATGGATACAGCGACAGTAGCTACGGAGTCAACACTCAAGAAGGAAAAGGAACTACCGGCATAATCATCTACTTACGAGAATCACCATCAGCTGGAGCACACAAAAACAAGCCACTGTAGCATTATCATCATGTGAGTCAGAGTTCATTGCAGCAACAGCAGCAGCAACACAAGCATTATGGTTAAAAAGGTTACTAAGCAAACTCACACACTCTCAAGAAGAAAAGGTTATAATACAAGTTGACAACAAGTCTGCGATATCACTAATGAAGAATCCAGTATTTTCCACGTTCGAAGGCAAACATATCGACACAAAATACCACTTCATCCAGATAAGGCGTCGAAAGAGAAATAACATACCATTTAATTCGAAATGAGAAACCAGAAGGCAAGACATACTCACAAAAGCACTCCCAAGATTCAAATTCATAACCAGATACAACTCCATCGTACTAAAGAACCTACTACTAGCAATGTTTGTGATTAGGGGGAAGAATATTTGAGTCAAAAACCCAAGCTTTTCCAGTAATCCCAAACAATGGGTCAAACGGGACAAAGCCAACCCAACTGTCGGATGTACAGATTAATAAACTGTCAATAACAGTTATTTTCTGAACCGACACAATTGGTTCCACTTGTACCCTTTATTTTAAATAAATAGTTTATGGATCCTGTAAGAACAAAGAGATGATGACAGATTTATACTTTGTAAAACATATTGCAATTGATACAATAATATTTGCGTTTAATCTTTGAATCGATCCAACACCTTTTAGGTCGTTTTCACAGCAAATTGGTAAGTCATTTTCACAGTAAATTGCTATAGACTGGCCATCCTGGAATCTGGATTCAGCATTTAAAAGTCAATGTTACCAAATGCTATACGAAGGACCAAGTTATGTTTTGTATGTCAGCCTCAAACTCATATATAATCTCTAACGGATAAAAGCAAGAAAAAACAACCACTGAATAACATACTTAACCTTAAACTTAATAACATACTAAATTGAGGTAGAGATTATTGTTTAACACAAATAGAATGGCTCATAGACCATCTATAAAAGTTGCAGCAAATCTTGATAAAACATCAACGAGCCTACAGGGCAACTATAAGTTGCTCACTTCTTCAAAAACCAAGTTTTCAACATTAACACTTGTCGTAATCTCGTAACTTTCAAAATTAACTTCAGCAGTAGTTACTTTCATAATCAGCAGAACCTCAGCTCCGACAGGAAGTGAGTGCAACATGACCATATTTTTGAAGTGCCATGATTCTTGAACACTAACTGGAGTCTTCCACTGCTTGAGCATTCCCTAACTTGTTTCTTTGGATGGGGTCGTAGATCTGTGTTATTCATCCCTTTCGCCAAGCAACTAACGAGCGCCCTTGGTATTTTATTCTTTTTCTTTTGTTTTGTGAGTGGGTTATTTTTTATGAGGTTTTTATGAGACGCACATGCGTCAATAACAATTATAGCCGAGTGGGTGTGTTTAGTGTTGGTGGTATTGGTAAAAGGCTAAGGTGAGACACGAATAACAGTTGTACGTCACCCATTGAGACATGGTGATGTAGGAGCCTCAGTTACATATTTTTGGACTCGTTGATTTCTTCGCATTTTGTTGTAATATATATTTTTTCCGTTTCCAAATAACTATCCTTTTTGGACTTTTAAAGTATTTCTTCTTCAACATTTACTTTAACTATTGAGTTTTAAACATATTTTCATTCATATAATTTTCATAAGTATTATATAATACAAACAAAATAATTTAAAAGAAAATTTGAATAAGAAATAATTTAAAAGTTAAAACATAGGGAGGAGACGAGAATAATACTTTTGTGAGTTTTGATTTATGCTTAAGGGTTGATTAATTACTACCATAAGAAAATTAATGATTGTATTTCACAATTTAAATATTATGTCATTCATATAGGTAATACCTTAGAGTTAATTCTTGTTTAATATTAGATGATTCATTCTTGTTGCTTCATCGCCGTATTTGTTAGGTTTACATGACAAGAATAAATGTGTTGATGATTGATTAATTTTGATTTTGATTCTTCCGATTTCTATCATTTTGAGTCAAAATGGTTCATTTTTGTGTTCACTTCAAAACAACTTCCAACTGTGTTGACATTAAATGTTAATTTATCAAAATCATTTATGATAAGGTTGAAGCCATAAAGTTAAATACGAAACAATTACGTTTTTTGGTAATTTTATTGAGTTTTGAAGAGTCCACCTATCAAACTGGTGGAGTAGTCGTGTAGATTCTGAATTATTATCCTTACATATTTTTTGTTGCAGTTGTGTATTCTTTAAAACACTTGCTTACAAATTCTCTAAGGGCCTGTTTGGTTCACTAATTTTCATTGGTTTTTGATGTATTTAAATTTTAAATCCTAGAAAAATTGTGTTTGGTAAAAAAAAAGTTAAGAGTGTTTTATATATTTGGGCCCACAAAATAGGTGGTTTAACAATCCATTAAGGTTGGAGTGGTATTAAAATACGAGTGTCATTTGGATAAAAAAGACAAGTTTGCCCTCATATAGAAAAAACATACCCCCCTTTTTCCCTTTTCTGTTTCCCTTTTGCAGCCATTGTTCTTTTAGTTTTGCACCTGCAACTCTCCATTAATAAAATGTATTCATTGCTTCCATATCTAAAATTAGTTTGATTGTTTCATTTTTGTTTTGCTTCACTTCCATCTATAACGATCTTTCTTTTTTTTTTAATAAATCGAACTCTAATAGATTTTTGTTTGATTTCGAGTTCCTTATCCGAATGTTGATTCCTACACAAGGTGAATCTGTATATCTTTGATTAACGCTTCAATTTTAAATATCACACAGATAATGAATTTTTGTTGTTATCAGGTAAGGATTTTTTTTTAATTTTTAAAGAAGGGTAGTTAAGTCATTCAGTATTGTTTATATTATAAATTTGTAAAGACAAGTTTGTCAACCAAACAAGAAATAGAATCTAATTTATAGTGTTCTAAACCCATGATATGTTAACTTACCAGTAGTTTTTAAATACATGGTTTTAAAATTTTCGAACCAAACGCCCCCTAAATGGACACTCGACGATAATCATATACTTACAAATTAAAAGATCATTTATCATTATAAGTAGTGTCCATTACGAGGATTTGTAACGCAAGTTTATGTCGTTACTATCTTTTAAATGTTTTCTAATAATAGTGTACTGGAATATGTTATGAGGTGCTATTTTCTACCATATATTCTTGAAATTAAAGTAACTAATTGAAAAAGAAAGTTGTATTTGCCTACCATGCATTGGTTTATATAAAATTAGGTAGTTTTTTAGGTCGTGCTTAAGCACGGCCCGTAAAAACGAATATGTGTTTCTAAACGATAATCTCTATTATTGTGTTTAATTGTATAATTGTAGCGGGGTTGATATTAGTTTTTTTTTTGTACAAATTTGCTTCACGTTGATGTACCATTAGAAGATTTATTTACATTTAACACACCTGCTTTCTTTCATATTTTGTGAAGCAAAGTTATGACAAGTTATATTGTTTGTTTTTTAGAGGCGGGCTCATAAATGTCGAGGAATTAAAAGAGATTCAGACGTCATTTTTCAAACTTGAGCACCTGGATCTTGAATCCCACAAAATTTTCAGTTTATGCAGATGTTGTTGATGCTATGCTTAGTCGGTTTGTTGGAGAAATAGAACCTGTTCGTCCTCCAGTTTGTTGGCAGTGCCATGAACATGTAATACTTTCTTAACATTATGTTATAGTTGTGTGTAGAGGGCATTTGTGCTGGAGTAATTAGCTTATGTTAGCATGTTTGCTGAGTAGAAAACTCGCGCAATATTGTTTGGAATTGCGTATATGTTCTTAGTGTTTGGCTAAGCTGAATATGATATAGAGATAGGCGTAAAGTGACTTGACTGTTTGTATTGTCAAGTAAGTAGTTAACGCACTGCTATTTGAAATTGTCTTGGTGCTTATACTTACCTCAATGTTTGCATCTTTTTTTTGCCACTGAATTTTTCAGGAAAATCATCAAACTCACACTGAACTTTTCAGGAAAATCACCAAACTCACACGTGATTCCAGGATGCTCTCTATCATGCTTTAAAAATATCAGCAACCCAAGGTTAGTAGACGAGTTTTTGGAATGAGTCAGTTTAGGCTAGGATTTCCTATAAATAAGTGTATTGTAGTGTTATAAATGTTTGTTCTATGTGTGGTTTAGGTGATAAGATTGACGTACAATAGCAACACGTGGTTAGTGACTGACAATTCGTCTGCGGTTTGATACAAGCGCTATTCTGCTAGCTTTGACGAATCAACAGGATTATGTTACTACTCACAGCCAGAGGTATGGTTTGCGTATCATATAATTTGTTTGTTTATTGAAGGCAACGATGTGATTGAGTTCATATGACTAGGATTTTTGAAAAGACTATACGTTTGTTTATTGAATCTTGGTCATTTTAATTTCATGAGCCATTTTATGTAATTGCGACTTTGAGACAAGGGGGAGAATAGCCTAATGCGTTAGGATGTGCGGAATGGACACTAATGTTAGATAACACGAGAGTATCTTAAATCCCGAAGTCTTTTAATGACTTTGAAGATTTGGTCCGTCAAATTTCGAAATAGCAAAAAACGTTTTTATTTTCAAAGTTTGGTTTCACTTTTGGTCCTTCGTCGACTTGAAATGACTAAAATACCCCTCTGCAATTTCACCAAACCACAAGGACCATTTTTGCAATAAAAAAAATTAACAATTTAAAAAAAAAATCTGTAAGAATTTTTTTTTTTAATTTTTTAATTTCAGTTTCAATTTACGAGAAATAATAAAAAAAATTATTATTTTTTATTTCGGTTTCAGTTTACGAGCAATAATTAAAAAAAATTATTTTTTTTTAATTTCGTTTTCAGTTTACGAGCAATAATAAAAAAAATATTAAAATTTTCAAAATTTTTAAATTTTTAAATTTTTTTATTATTATTGCTCGTAAACTGAAACCGAAATTAAAAAAAATTTAAATTTTTAATTTTTTTTATTATTGCTCGTAAACTGAAATCGACATAAAAAATTAAAAAAAAATTTAAATATTTTTTTTATTATTGCTTGTAAACTGAAAACGAAATAAAAAATAATAATTTTTTAAATTTTTTATTATTGCTTGTAAACTGAAAACGAAATAAAAAATAATAATTTTTTAAATTTTTTATTATTGCTTGTAAACCGAAACCGAAATAAAAAAAATTTAACTTTAAATTTTTTTTATTATTGCTCGTAAACTAAAACCGAAAAAAAAATTGATATTTTTAATTTTTTTTTTAATTATTGCTCCTAAACTGAAACCGAAATTAAAAAAATAATTTTTTAATTTTTTTTTGTTATTGCTCGTAAACTGAAACCGAAATAAAAAAAATTAAAAAAAATATTCTTACAGGTTTTTAAATTTTTTTTATTATTGCAAAAATAGTCCTTGTGGTTTGGCCAAATTGTAGAGGGGTATTTTAGTTATTTCAAGTCGACCAAGGACTAAAAGTGGAACCAAAACTTTGAAAATAAGGGCGTTTTTTGCAATTTCAAAATTTGACGGACCAAATCTGCAATTTGGCCAAACCACAAAGACCATTATTGCAATTTACTCTAGCTATAATTGTTAGTTTGAATAATAGCTATAACCAAAACCCTTTCATGTTTCCATACCACATAAAAAGCTTAAAGAGCTTCTTTCATCTTCTCGCCATTAAATGTGTCAAGTTATCAACCATGTCCATTTGGTTCTATAAATAACACATTTGCATAGTACTCACCGACGACAATTTCCAATCACCACCATACTTAAACGGTATCAAGTCTGTGACAATTGACGTCTATGACAAAAAGGTATCAAAAACATCAACACAAGGATTTGATCGAAATTTAAGGGTCGCTTCATGAACTAAAAAGGTATCAAGTCTTTGAATGCATATATGCTTTGTATTAGTAAAGTCATGTCTAGAGCTCCACGTATCAAACATTCCCTTTCTTTTGCTTAAACAAATCTTCATTTTTTACCCTTCATTTTTAGTAGAAACACAAGTTTTGTATATAAGATTATGTCAAATACTAACGTGTACTATCCCATGCATGTAGGATGTCAACATATTATCGAAAGATATGTAGGCATCTATTTGGTTATTTTCATATGAAAGCCAAGAAGAAGATCTTAGGTATATGAATGAAGAGTTAACGTAGAAGATTATATCAAATATTGTAATGTATTATATTATGTAAGTGGATGTAAATAATAATTTTAGAGATATATGAGAATTCGTTGTTTTTAAGGAAAGGGTAAAAATGTGACTTTTATGTATATTAGTCTTGTATCATGTAATGACATGTATATTTGAAAAAATATGTTATGAAGTTTATTTTAAACAAAAATGAGTTGTGCCGTCTATAAATTTAGGTCGAATTTTACTATGCTATTTAAATTCATGTCGAATTTTACAATGCTATCGGGCAAGTTAAATATCAAATTATGAAGAACTACAATTATGTGATCAAGCTACAAGAAACAAATTATGAGAAAATATTTTATAAGCACGTACGCTTATAAGACCCTTGCCTTTAAAAACTGTATCAGATTAACATTCCTTAAACTTAACTTAAAACTTCAAATAATTTTATGACTATTTACCTAAACATCAAGCGACACCCTTAAATTACATACACCATCATATATACACCTCAATTATTGACACAAACATTACGCTACTAACAATTTAATGCCACCGTTGTTCATCGCACGGGTCTTAATGTTGTTTCTTTCGTTATAACTTTTGATATATAAAATAATTAATTCAACATTAATAAGTATATTAAATATAAAGGATATAGCCTTAATACCAAAAATCACGTTAACCTCAACGAAATCAAATTTTAAATTTTTATCGAAAGACAAATTCGATGCAACGCAAGGGTCTTAATACCTCGTATAAAAATAAGAAAAAACTGGAACGGTGATAACTCCTTTCATTACTGTTGCACTCTATATATCTATCACGAGCATCAATTACCAGTATACATTTCATTGTCTTTCACCCTCCATTCATTCATCACCCACTCCCACTTCAAAACATAACAACTAAAAAATAATAAGCAATTTGGACGCGTGTCAAAGTTTGCATAAACAAAAACTGCATGAATAAAAAGAAAAGTAAACCATAAATTTTTTTTTTTTTATGGAAAACCGGGTTGACCCGGCGGTCGAACCGGTAACCCGGTGACTCGACCGGGTCGATTAAAAACCCGATTTTCAAAACATTGGTTGCAACATACAAAGTCTAAAAAAGTATGAAGGGTTCCAAAATAATAGGGACATATCTGCCTTGTTTGTTTGACTTGGGAAGAATTGTGGAGTTTTTCAAAAGACCATGGTAGTTTTAAAAAGTAATTAACAAAATATGTATTTTTAAAATTGTTTAATAAACTATGTAACAATTTCCTTTTATAAACTCAAAAGTACTCGTGAAAGATTGACAGCCATCGTCTGTATGAAATTACTCATTATTGCCGACTCTTTAGCCTGTTATGGGGATTGACTGCATGACGTATGACATGGTTCCACCCTCTTCGAGCAAAAGAAACAATATAATTGGGATTATGAAAAAATATCATATTCGATTGACATCCTTCTTGCCATTTTTTTAACATTCAAGCGAATCATTACAAACATAGAATAGTTTTGGTGTGAACTTGTGTATCGCTAATTGTATTAGTCTGTATTAGTCGAGCACATTAATTTTTTTGGAGTGGTAACGTTGAATTCATGTTGCACCTCATCCCCAGACCATCGAAGGATATGGATGATGGATGCTAAAAGTCTGTATTTCATTTTATTCTAAGGTGTTTTTTTTGCGATTGGGTAAACTAGTAAAAAAGACGATAACTTAATATTTTGTTAATTACTTTTGAGAGTACGTACTTTGTTAAATATTTTTCTAAATTGCCATTGTCCAAACATTTTTGCACTTGCTTTAGAAGTCTGATATTCAATAGCTGTGTACACATAGCGTTTTTTAGCCTATAACAGTAATAAAGACACTCTCTTTTATAATATAGGTAGATAGAAAATGCAACCTAATACAAGAAATTACTTATTATCTAAAACCAAGGGACTAGAAGTGCAACTTGGACATGTAAAATTGACTTTGGAGTCAGCCCACGTGCCTTTACTCTTTAACTTCATTTCATCTTTCATTTTGATTGCATTTATTCGTTCACCAACACTTCACTCTTTAACTTGCATCTCCATCGGTAAACAGTACGTCTTCTTCTATCAAATGAACGATGTCAACTGGTAGTTTGTGAGCTTATTTGT
Source organism: Tanacetum coccineum (assembly GCA_026074375.1). Taxonomy (NCBI): domain Eukaryota; kingdom Viridiplantae; phylum Streptophyta; class Magnoliopsida; order Asterales; family Asteraceae; genus Tanacetum; species Tanacetum coccineum. The sequence continues at coordinate 8,646 of BQNB010093127.1, read as the reverse complement.
TAATAAGACATACAAGAAACTCATAGGGGTTTCATGTAAACGTGGAGGAGGTCGCTAAACTCGCCCTTACAGTCAATAATCATTTACATCCTGAATAACTTAGTTACAAGACATAATGCAAAGTTTCTGACAACCAAAAAGAATTAATTTACACTCAGTTACGTGAGAATAAGGTTGTCCACTCCAATCTGAAAGAGTTGTGTATTCATAAAGGTAGTTTTTCGCCTCAAAAGAATGAGTGTGACGCTATTCTATGGAGTATCAGCAATAATGACAATCAATCTGATATGGATATATGTCGTAGGGAAAGCAAGCACGTATATGACTATCTAGTGTATCTTCTCATGACATACCCTGTTATGTTGCCAATAGGTATTGGCCTGATCAGGTATCGCGCACCTGTGCTGAAGCAATGCGTTTTTTCAAAGAAAAAGGTCTTATTACCGAAAAAGTTGAAGCATGTCTAAAGATACTGGAAGTTGATTCTCTTGAAGTGTTGCCGAGTAAAGTGAAGGGGGATCGATGCAAATCTTGACTGTTTGATGGTTGCAGGCGTCTCAAGGTCATGCTAGAGCTAAAATGAGTGTCTTGTAATGTACGTAACTGTAATGTGGCTTCATTTGTTTTATCCATAAATGACTTTTTCTGTCAATATATATTAAACACACTCATTCATCATATCGCAAGAAACCTTTTTTAGTATGAACTTCACCGCCTAATAACATGATTGTGTGCACCACCAGATTCTCAAAAAAAAGGGGGGACGAGTGCAGTGGTGGGGAAGTGGTGTAATAACATGACTAGATGGTGAGAGGGGGATAACTCGTGGTGAACCTTACCATTACACTTAGCCTCGTGGCCGTTGAGTACCTTTTGCTATATGGCAACATGAAGACCCTTATTATGGACCTGCATCTATTTTCTTTGATGTTCAAGAAGACCTCTCCCGTACGCATTTATCACCTTATGAGATTCGTGAAAACTAAAAGTCCCATGTTTGTATATGAGTCGACATCCTCTCTTTAATTTCTTGCTTTTCAATAGGAAAGTAATGTGTTTTGTCAAACACATTTCATTTTTTTTACATTGTTAACATTTTAAAGTAAACTTATGTCTGGTAATTTGAGTTTCGTTGGTTAAAATTGGATCTAGTTGGGTAAATATTTTTAAGGGACGAATATAGTTTAGTCTCTCTAAATAGAGTTAAGTACATTTTTTGTCCTTGTGGTTTGGTGCGTTTTTCACTTTTGGTCCAAAATTCAAAAAAGGTTTGGTTTTGGTCCAAAAGACATAGTTTCGTTCCACTTTTAGTCCAAAAGACATAGTTTCGTTACACTTTTGGCTCTAAATATTATAGATGCGTCTAGTTGGTTTATTTGATCTAAAGTGCAATTATGTAACAATTAAAAAAATTTAGGTTTATACCTTTTCATCTGCTTTTTATTACGCTTTTGTACGTCTTTAAACGTTTTTGTCCGTCTTTGTACGTTTTGAACGTTTTCGTATGTTTTTGTACTTTTTTATGTTTCGTACGTTTTTATATGTTTTCGTACGCTTTATTTTGTTTCGTCCGTTTACGTCTATGTATATGTCTGTTTATGTCCATTTTTGTCCATTTACGTATGTCTTTATCGGTTTATGTATGTATTTGTTCGTTTCTTTACATTTTCGTATGTTTTCGTCAGTTTACGTAAGTTTTCGTCTGTTTTGATACCTTGTCTATGTTTTTGAATGCTGTTGTGTGTTATTTGTATTTTTTCGTACGTTTTACTACCTTTTTGTACGTTTCGTCACTTTCGTACACATTTTCGAACGCTTTCGTATGTTTGTTGGTTTTTTTTGCCTTTTTACATAGTTAAACGTACGAAAAAAATACGAAAACGCAAAACAACATAGGAAAACATTAAAAAAAAGTACCAAAAACGGATGAAAACACGAAAACCGACGAATAGAGACGAAAACGTACGAAAACGTAACAAAACGTAAAAATCATGTAGCAAGACGTAGCAAAACGCTCAAAAACGTAAGAAAACAGACGAGATCTTACAAAAGCGTACAAAAATAGTCGAATACATACGAAAACGGACGAAACGTAAGAAAATGTGCAAAACATACAAACACGTACGAAAACAAACAAAAACGTGCAAACACGTAAAAAACTGACAAACATACAAAAACGTACAAACACGTACAAAAACGCAAGAAAACGTGATTTAAAAGAAAAAAGCCTTTCAGGAAATATAAAGGAATCTCTATAACGAACTTTGAGGGAGCTTTATACAAGGTCTACATGGGAATGGAAGGAAGCAAAGAATTTGGTAACATTTAGTTTCTTTGAAGAGAATAATGAAGATTATGAGGTGAAGGAGTGTGGAGTACGACTAATTTGTGATGGAGATATACAACAAGAAGCACATTTAAGTATGCTCCAAGGCCTCCCAACTCCAACAACACAACATGGTGGGATATTACGCCTATTTGCGGATAGTTATTTAGACTGGTCGTGGTAATTCAATTGAAGACCATATGACTTTTGTTAATAATGAGCACACACCATGTGTGTGTTTGTTGAAATGTGTATGAGAATATATTGTGATGTAGTGTAACAAAACGAGATAACACAAATCGACCCTGTTGATTCACACGAATACCAGGATTGATTCTTCCAACAATGGTTTGATTCACACGAATACCGATTATTAGGATAAATCTAGCAAAACGGGCAAAATTGGACTTTTTATATTTCTTGAACTGAATAGCTAGGGTTACAATACAATTATTAAATAGGAAAGCAAAACTGAAACGAGCCTTAAAAGACAAACGGGCCGAAAGTTATGATAAAAACAAAAGTCCAAAATTCTCGAAAAAACACGAAAATATAAATAACTCCTAAAATATAATGATTCAAGGCTCGAAACTCCCGTAACCTAACTATGTTTGGTTACCACGGCGTTCTCCTCGTTCCAAGCTTCGAAACGGCTGGTCGTGGGCCTGAAACGGATTATCTGAGCCCAAGTTATGCCCTTTTGAATAAAGGGCTTTTCTTCACACGATCTTGGGCTTCCAGAAACAAAATGGCCCATTCTTCAATACTTGGAACTGTATCATTCCCTCCTGGGTAGACAAAATTTGCCCTCGAATTCACAACAAGATCATCATCAGATGAATCACCGTGATAAGGCAACAAGTGCTTCACATTAAAGACATCAGAACAACGAATATGGCTTGGTAACTTCAAATGATAAGCATTGGAGTTAATTTTCTCGACAATTTTCAGCGGGCCAATCTTCTTAGCTGACAACTTATTATATTCACCAACTGGGAAACAATCCTTAGTTAAAACAGCCCACACAAAGTCACCCGCTTCAAAATCTACCCGTCGTCGCTTTTAATCTGCATCTTGCTTGTACTTAGAGTTAGCTCGAACCAAGTTGTCACGAACAACTTTATGAACTTCACGCAACCCTTCAACAAAATCCTGTACTTTCTTGGGAAAACCACCAGAGACAGACTAAACCCAGTGCTTCGGTTGACAACATGATTATGAGCAAATTCAGCTTGACATAACTTCTGATCCCATGCCTTCACATGATCACCCACCAAACACCTTAACAGATTGCCAAGAGATCGGTTAACAACTTCAGTTTGCCCATCAGTTTGAGGGTGATAAGCACTACTAAAATTGAGTTGCGTGTTCACCATCTTCCATAAACTACGCCAAAAGTGACTTAAAAACCGAGTATCTTGATCATAAACAATATAGGAAGGCAAACCATGTAAACGATACATAT
>BQNB010093125.1:0-26445 GCA_026074375.1 Tanacetum coccineum | reverse complement strand
CTCATTCCTTCCTCTTTACTTCTTGTGATTTTGAAAATTTGTATCATCAAAAAGACAACTTCTAAATTCGGCAGATATCGACGACTCATAACCCAACGTATTGCAGACATGCTCTTTCGCCAAGAGCGGAACAAGATCCGAGACGCTAAGAACTAATCACGCATAAAGACCCGTGAGACAGATCGTGCTAATGAAGGTCACACCTTCCGACTAGAACATCATTGGGTATGACACAACCAGCAGCCCCCACTCCTAAGAGAGAGCCTCATTCATCATAGCTAATGGAGACCCTTATATTTAAAATGTTTATTTGAAAACTGTTGATTTTTGTTCGCTTCATGGTACAGATATTTCCACTCCCTTTAAATGTTAATTGTTTGAACAAGTAATTTCACATATCTCATTTTAACATCATTAATATATCATCTTCTTAACGTGTACTTGTTTTAGCCATTTGGTATTAGTTCTCCATAATAATTATTTGTTTAAACAATTATTTTACCTATCTTGTATAGCATCCTTGACACATTGTTTCTTTGATATGTGCTTCTTTCAACTATTCGTATTTGCTCTCTCATTTGCATAAATTAATTGTACAGATGGCTCTCTATAGTCTTTTGGTTCGTGATCTATTAGAACAAATGAATATCTCTACATTCATTTTGTTGATTGAATAATCCTTTACGTTTATTTCCTTTGACTGTTACTACATTTGTACGGATATTCTTGATATTTTATGATCTATTGTTTTATTATTTTTGCTACTTAAAATCATTTAGAAAGCTTATAAATGTGATTGTTATTATTTTATCTTTGCGACATTTTGTTCATATTGACTTAGATTCTCCTTTTCATGAAATTTGGTTCGGTAACCCTTTCATTTGCATTGATCAATGATCATTGCTTCTTCTTCATAAATATATTTCATCTCTCATTCTAGCATTCTTTGCTCATACATCATTGTACCCTAATAATAAATCGTTATACTCGATATTACCTTTTTACATTGACAACTACTCCCTTTAGAGATTTATACTTCTTCTTTGATTCCTTCGTTCACATTTATTATTTCATTCCTTGATCTTGATGGGTAATACTACCCGATATGTACTCCTTTGATCATTCGTACAACTCATTAGTTCTCATTTTTGTACATTTTGCTTATCTCTATCCTTTCTTTAAGGATTCTCGTAACATTTAATTCGTACCTATATTTACATCGCGGATACTTTGTATTTGTCTTTCATTTTATTTGGTATTCATTTTAAGTATTCATTTGCTATCTCCTCGAACACGTTTTAACACATAACCCACCCTAAAGTATTGAAGACGTCACCTATGCAGTACAAAGTACATTGTGTTTAACGACTACGAGAGTGAGAAGACTATACCGACTATGGAGGATACACTATGAGCTCGGCCGCATAAGCAATTGGAATACTAATCCACATTAGTAGGATTTCTTGCAACAACAGTTACCGCACCGACAACAATGCCGAACCATTTGAGACACTTTACGACCAAGAGTGTCAATCACCCATCTGCTGAACCAAGGTTGGGGTGGTCGAGTTACTAGCCCCGACACTTAACCGTGAAACGACTAAGAAGATCATTCGGATATGCAACAAAGTACAAGCTGCTCGTAATCACTGTCATAGTTACACAGATGTGAGGATACTTTTCGACAAACGGGGAAAGCTGAACCCTTGTTATATCGGACCTTTCAAGATTTCAGCAAAGGTTGCAAACGTCACTTACAGACTTGAACTTTCAAATCAACTAAGCCGAGTACATGGTACTTTCTACGAGTCAAACCTGAAGAAGTGTTTATCTGATGAAACTCTTGCTATACCGTTGGATGAAATCCCAATCGACGATGAACTTCATCTCACAGAAGAACCGGTTGAAATTATGGACCATGAGGTCAAACGTTTGAAACAAACTGATGAGGTGTCATTTTATACACTTTTTCGGGGTCTTTTAACCCCTTAAATTGTGTGTCTATACCCAGAATAGGTACTTAATCGTTCCTTTTGAGGTATTTCTCATTTGGAAGGCATTTGGAAGAATTACACGTGACTTGGGCTCATTTGGAGAAGAAACAAAAAAGACTACGGACCTACACCAACATTGCTCATGATATTCTCCTCAGAGGCTGGAGACGGCGTCACAGATTACACGTGACGCCGTCACAATTTCTACCACGACGGCGTCACAAGATCCCACGACGGCTTCAGAACGCACGACCCATCCCATTATCTAGAATATTATATTCACGACGGTGTCATGATTAAAACGCGATGCCGTCGCAGCGATTTCTCATATATATACAAACCCAAATTTAAGGTTTTGAGGGTGTAACTTTAGAATAAAAAGAGGGTACGAACCCTAGTTCAGCTACAAGAATACCATTGAGCTCCCCGTAGGGAACAATGTGGTACCTCTTCGATCCGACACCATCCGGTTGGTACAAAATGGATGCTCATTCCATGGACTTCGGTCCGAGGATCCAAACCCACACCTCAAGGATTTCCTAAATATTATGGACTCACTTGACCTTAACGGTGACAATAGGGAAAGAATGCGCCTGCGTTTATTTTAAAGCTAGCAATTGGCTTGAACGTCTTCCAGCAGGATCCATCACCACATGGGAGGATCTTACTACTCGTTTCCTTGCTCAATTCTTTCCACCGGGAAGGACCGTAAAACTCCGCAATGATATCTTGATGTTCCAACAACATCATGGAGAATCTCTATCTGAAGCATATACTCGTTTTAAGAACTTGCTACAAAAAGTCCCTTATCATGGCATCGATCGTTGGCTTCAAATTCAATTTTTTTATGATCATGTCTCCTTTCATCTTAAGTGCGAGATTTACCGCGCCGCCGACGACAAACTCTGCGATAAAAATGCCAACGAATCTTGGGAGATCATTGAGAACCTCGCCCTCTACGACCACGAGGGCTGGAATAACTCAAAGAACTTTGTCAAATCGGTCAAGGCCGTTTCTACACATTAAAGCACCTTAAAAACACCTGACCGAAGACTTCTTGAGCTTGAAGACCAGATTAATTTCTTAATAAAGGGGTCGCGACTGACACCTAGACCTAGCTCAACGCACGTCCCTCAAGCTTATGCTGAAGCAGTTTGTTCAAACCATCGCCCACAAAGCCAAAATGAGCCACCAAAGCAGAACCCTTAACTTTTCGTGAACGTACCGGTCCAAACCCTCAACCCCAGGCTTTAGGAACCACTTTTGAGGCTCGAGTACGGGATTACATTGGAGCACACACTAAAAGGATGGAAAGATTTGAGAATGCCATTTCCAAACAGCGAGAGGAGATCAATGATAGGATGGTTAAAATGTTCGGGCTTCTTAAGGAACTCACAACCAACAGGGCTCCTAAAAAAGTGTTGATCAGAGAAGAGGCTAAATCCTCCGTCACAAAAACGTAAATTCTATCTCTCTCACCAGAGGATAGGAAGAAAAGAGTGACAAAGATGACGTAGCAACCAGCGACAGCATTAAAAAAACTAACGGGTCAGATGCAGAGATTCTAGTAAAAGAAGTCGAGACAGAGAATGGAACTGAAAATAGGATCAAAAACGAGTCAATCAAGAGAGATGAGAAAGAAGAAGGAGTGGAGGCACCTAGCTCTCAGCCTGTAGAGTATTACTTGAAGCATAAGATCAATGAAAAACTAATCGAGGGGCTTGTTGATAATCATAGGTTCAATGACTCCCTGTTAGGAGTCCAAGTAGGAAAAATGAAAGGGAAGACCTTGATGGTCCTTAAAACCGATCTTGTCTTCCTTAGCTTGTTGTAAGGTTAGCAACTTTGGATAAATCCAAAACTACTATGACAGAAACTTTGATTATTGAATATCAAATACTATGCGGAATCTAGTATTGATACTAAGAAGAATAATAACAAAACAATGAAACAGTAACAAAACTTCCAGCCTCAATTATATTAACGATCACTCTGAATTAGTGATAGGGTTTACAAAAACCTTGAAGCTCTAAGAATTCTATGGAAAACTGCTATGAGAACTGATGTCTTTTTCTATACCTTAGGACCTCCTTTTATACACTAAGTAGTCTTACACGGTTTACAATATCTTCCTAACATATCATAATCATTTCTATAATTACAGACAATCATATCATTTATAAAAATAACTTTAATACTTATCTTCATAGGTACTCTTGTTTTCCACACACCCTTTATTTTTTTACTCTGTTTTTATCCTCTTGACAGTAGTAAATCTTCAAGCAGTTGTAAGTCAACAACAGTTGTATCTTTATAACCAGCAGCACTAACTGAGCATAAGCAGTAGTAAGTACCAGCAATACTAATCTTTATGCTAACAGTTGTAACTTTACTCTAGCAGTACTAAGTTATACTAACAGTACTAAGTTACACTAACAGTGGTAACTTTTGTACTAGCAGCATTAATAACTTAGCATATTTTCATTCTTTAACTCTGAGCAGTCTTAACTTCTACTGGCAGTAGCAACTTCATACTAACAGTACTAATATTTTACTAACAGTAGTAACTGATAGTGGTAACTTTATACTACCAGTACTAACTACTTAGTATAATTTCTATTATGTACCTGTGCAGTAGAAACCTTAAGTGTCCTTGAAGTCTTTCAAGTCTCAACAATCCTCCCCTAAACTTAATGTTCAGCTTTTGAATCTTCAAGTTTCTTTATCACAAACTCTTCATCATACTCAGGAGGGATGCATTCAAACCTTTCATTTACCTTTTTACTGTTTTACCATAAACTTTAACAACTGATAGCACATTTTATTTTGATGATCAGTTTGAAGTTTCTTGGTTAACATATTGGTGATAGTTATTGGTGTGAGGATATATCTATTTTCAACCAACATAAAGATGTGAAGATTATTAAACCTTACAAAGTGAACTCCAGATGAATCAATCAACTTCCAAATAGTCACCCTGTATCCTTGTAACATTCTCCATACATCACTTGTTGAGTCTGGTTCAAACATGACTTTCAAATCTCCCCATAACACTCTTTCAAATTCATCTTCAGGCCTTGTATCACTAAACTTTGTCTTTACTATCCTCCAAAGAACCTCCAAGTCTTCTCTGTCTATTCCTTGTAGCATCTTTATCATTGAAGAGTATCTTTTGGAGCTTCAATCTGCTCTTATCAACTGATAATGTACCATCATACCTTCTTTATGAAGCTTGTAATTAATAATCACTGGTAGTTTGGTAGCAAGTGGTATAGCATCAATTGTTATATCTTCATCCTTTTTAATTACCAAATGCTTCAATAACTCTCCTTCATCATCTTCACTGACTTCTTTAACTTCATCAGACTCTTTGTCTTCCTTCATTCTTTGTTTCTTTGAGGATTCTTGTTGTTGCTATTTTCCTGCTCTGTTCCTTCCAAGCATCTTCTTTCTGCTGCCCTTAGCTGTCTCCTCACTACCTTTTGCCTTCTTTTCTTTGCTTTCCTGTTCCTCAGATCCCATAGCCACAAAGGTATTTACCCTCTTCATTTCCTTGTCAAACAACTTTTGAATTTCATCAAAATTCTTTCCCTTCAGCTATTTGTATGTGTATCCACCCATGTGCTTAAGATAACTAGATATTTAAGTTCTCTTTTGTGCCTTGGTAGGAGGCCTGTTTCTCTTTTAAGTGTAGCAAAATGTTTTCTTCTCTTCTCTATCAGTTCCATAAATAATTTTCCTTTTTCCTCATCTGTCAATTCCTCTCTTTCTCTTGATTGGAGTCTTTTAGCCAGCAATCTATCAGCTTTCATCATAGCTTGTGTATTCTCCCATGACTCAATCAATGCTATGTTAGCTTCTTCTTGTTGTTTCCTTGCTAGCTTATGTTCTTCTTCTAACTCAGCATCCAACTTAGCTTGAATATCTCTTGCAATTTGTTCATCAAGAGCAATTTGATCTTTTCTTTTTAAAGTAACTTCAGGTTCACGCATAATACCTTTTCCTTTGTATTTAGAAATTGAAGGTTGTAACTATTATGGAAATCTGAACTCACTTGGCTCCTGTACTACTATCCCTTTACCATTGGGTCTTATAGTTGTTGTTGTTGTAGCAGTAGTAGAAACAACTTTAGGCTTAGCTTCTTTGATTTTAATAAGTGTTTGAGCCAAAGTTAGTTCATCAATCTTAGCAGTAGTAACTTCTCTTATATCAGCAGTAGAAACTCGAATTGTAGAAGCAGCACTATCTTCAACACTAGTAGTAGTAAATGCTTCACCAACTGTACTATCATCTTTCTCACTAGTAGCAACATCCACAAACACCTCATCATCATCCAACACTCCAGTATCAAACATTAGGTCTTCAATCTGCTGTTCATTCACTAGAGTGACCTCAACATCTGCATCAATATCCTCAATACTCCTCCCCTGTTTAGATGCATCCTCTTGAGCACCCAAATCAGCATTAGAGGACTTAACTCTTCTGGCTGTACCAAGTTTCTTAAATCTTTTAAGCCCTGTGGTCCTCAACCGTCTCCTCTTTTCAAGCATACTAACCCTCTTCTTAAGACTAGCAATTTTAACCGCCTGATCAAATTTAGCCTTCTCTAAGTCAAGAACCTTTTTTGCAATTGGGTACATAAAGCCATCAATTCATTAAGTTTCATATTATCCTCACTACTGGTTAGTGGATCATTGGAAGGTGTATTAAGATGTTCCTCTTCCTCTGTCTCAGCATGAGCAGTCTCTGCCTCCTTTCTCTGTTTTCTCCTAGACTTTATTTCTTTTTGGGTTGAGAAGATGTAGATGGTTAATCAATAATGGGTATCTGAGTGGAATCAGTTAGAGGAACTAAATCCTTACCCACTTCTTCAGTAGCTTGAACCAACGTATTATCAAACAAAGGTGTAACTCTCCCAGAGAAATCCTTACCATCTCTCTTTATATTAGCAAATATTTTCTTTGTGTGGTAGGGATTAACAAAAGTCTTTTTATGATGTGACATGTCTCTAAGTTGTTGGTTAATGAAAACTTATAGAAAGCGAGGATACAGTAGGAATTTAACCCCTCCATCTAAGTGTTTAACCATAGCATCAAAAATGTACTTAGATAGGTTAAATTTTCTATTGGTTGCTAAGCATATGATCAAAGAAGCCATTGTGCTACTGAATTCATCCTAGGCTGTGGTCTTGGCACTAAGGCTTTGTGTAATGGTATGAATCATAAACTTCCATTGCGAAGAAAAGAAAGCTTTATAAAAAGTAAGCTTTCGAGAAGGTTGATCACTTGTATCAACTTCTTCTCATAAGAATCTCTGATAAAATGGTACCTTATCTCAATGTGCTTGGTTTTAGAATGAGATACTGGATTCCTTACAATACAGATTGTACTTTCATTATCAATGTAGATGTTGGTGTTCATGAGATTGTATCCATAGTCAAGCATCTGATTTTGGATCCATAACACCTGTTCACAGCAGTTTGCAGCAGCCACATATTCTGCTTCAGTTGTTGAGTTGGCTACTATAGTCTGCTTCTTACATTGCCATGAAATCAATCTCTTGCCAAGAAATTAACAACCTCTTGTTGTAGATTTCCTGTCAAGACTAGCACCAGCATAGTCATTATCAGAAAAGGATTCCAAGTTAAAAGGTGAATCTTTAGGATACCAAAGGCCCAGTTTTGGGTTGCCCTTTTAAGTACCTAAAGATCCTCTTCACAGCATGAAGGTGTGAGGACTTTGGAGTAACTTGGAACCTTGCACAAGCACAAACAACAAACATAATGTCTGGTCTAGAAGCTGTCAAGTACATCAATGATCCAATCATTAATCTATATAAATGTACATCCACATTCTCAGCTTCTTTATCCTTTGTTAATGGCTTGTTTGTCTCCATTGGAGTGCTTGCTGTCTTTATTGAGGCAAAATCAAACTTCTTCAAAATCTCAGCCACATATTTATCTTGGATGATAAAGATCCCATCACTCTTCTGTTTAACTTGATGTCTCAAAAAGAAAGAAAGTTCTCCCATAGAACTCATTTGAAATTTGTCATGCATCAACTTTTCAAATTTAGTACTCATTTCTTTCTTTGTTGATCCAAAGATGATATCATCAACATAAACCTGAACTAGTAGGATATCATATTTATGTCTTCTAATGAACAAAGTTTTGTCAATTTGTCCCCTGTAAAAACCATTGTTCAGCAAGTAAGTTGACAATGTCTCATACCATGCTCTTGGGGCCTAATGTAGTCCATAGAGTGCCTTTTCTACTTTGTAAACTTTGTTTGGAAAGTGTGGGTCTTCAAATCCAGGAGGTTGACAGACATATACCTCCTCTTCTATCTTTCCATATAAGAAAGCACTTTTTACATCCATTTGGTAGACTACAAAATCTTTGAAGGAAGCATATGCCAGAAATAATCTTATGGCTTCTATCCTTGCAACAGGTGCAAAGACTTCATCATAATCTATACCTTCCTCTTGAGTATGACCTTGAGCAACCAGTCTAGCTTTGTTCTTTACCACTATGCCTCTTTCATCCTTCTTGTTTCTGAAAACCCATTTAGTACCAATTGCCCACTTGTCTCTTGGTAAGTCAACTAAGGACCAAACATTTAGCAGTTTAAATTGTAGAAGCTCATTCTGCATTGCTTCCACCCAGCTTGGATCTTCCAGGGCTTGGAGCACCTTTTTGGGTTCCTTTTGAGATAAGAAACAGGCAAACAAACAATTTTGAAAATCCTTGTGATTTGTTCTTCTAAGCTGGTGAACTGAGGAGATCAAACCATGTTCTTCAGTTGTCTTGGTCATGTGTCTTGTTTGTACAGGAGTTTTTAAGCTTCCAATCACTTGATCTTCAGGATGATCTTTGTGAAATTTGGTGAAAGAAGTATCAGGGACTGTATAAGATGAATTTACATTGTTCATATCAACTTCTTCTTCCACATCTTCATCATCATAAGCATTTCCAAAGATTCCAGTATTATCCATTGAAGATATATTTGGGACAGGTGGAAGGGAAAAAGCATTTTTGAAAGGAGAGAATCTTTCAAAAAGATGTTCTTCAAATGCATTGGCAGTATTAACAGAAGGTCTAGCAGTATTAACTGGTGGTGATGGAATAGCAGTATCAACTGTTGGTCTAGCAGTACTAACAGGTGTACTAACAGTATAATACAATAGTATTGTTTAGTGTTTTCAGTATGCATTTCCCTTTGATTTAGCCTTTCTGACTCACTTCTTGTTGGTTCATCATCCTTCCCACTTGTGTTTGATGCTTCATTTTCATCTAATTCCTGTATCCTTTCTCTATCTTGTAGGACCTTGAAGATTTATGGATCGTGTGCAAATAGTGTATACAGGATGTATCTTGGTTTAGGTTCTTTTTTCCTTTTTGAGCTTGACCAGACAACATGTTATCTTTGGTTCCTGGCAAACATTATTTTGTTCCCGGCAACAACTGGCTTTAGGTTCATAGATATTAACAAAGAATCAACATCAAAAAGCCAGTTAGGTCCATTTCCTTTTACATTAGGTAAATTTTCAAGAAATCTAACCATAGAATATCCAACAAAATATCCCTCATCAGCTTTACCTTCAAACTTGCCTAGATGATTCCTGGTGTTTAAGATGGTAATGAAATCTATCAGTGGAGGTCTTCCACGAATAAGTTCATAGGGTGTCTTGTTATGAGGCTTAATGACTAAGACCCTATTTAGCACATAGCAAGCAGTATTAACTGCTTCTGCCCAAAAGGTGGTTGGCAACTTAGAGTCTACTAACATTGTTCTTGCAGCCTCTATCAGTGTTCTATTCTTCCTTTCAGCTACCTCATTCTGCTGAGGAGTCCTAGCCACACTGAATTCCCTCTTAATCCCGATTTATTTTCACAAAAACTAGTCATATACTATTCTTAAACTCAGTTCCATTGTCACTCCTGATAACTTTTACTTTATGATCTAGTTGATTTTCTATTTCTGTTATGAAGGTCTTTAGAATCCCACTAGTCTCATCTTTAGTGGCCAAAAAGAACACCCAAGAAAATCTACTAAAGTCATCAGTGACTACTAGGCAATAAGACTTCTTCATTAAACTCTTAACATTTGTAGGACCAAACAAGTCCATATGAAGCATATGTAAGGGTTTGCGAGTGGAGTTTCACAAGCTGGTCTTACAGGAGGCATTTTTTTTTTGTTGTTGCCTTTTCTTTTTCTGACAGGCAACACAAGAATGATCATTTTCAAAAATCTTTGAAGGTAAACCTTTGACAAGGTTTCCCTTCACAAGTTTATTCATTGTTTTAAAATTAATGTGCCCAAGCCTCCTATGCCATGTATTGGATTCATCAATTATGGCCTTAGCAATGAGACAAGTTAAATCTCCAGAGGGAACAACACTCTTTAGGTCAACACTGTATATGTTGTCTTTTCTTGGAACTCTCAGCAATACTTGACTTTCATCAAGTAGCTTAAAGTCAGAAGATAGGACAAGACACTCAGTGTCAGTAAAAAGAACATTGTTCTTTTTGTCACATATTTGTGACACACTGAACAAATTATACTTAAGCTCCTTACAGAAGTACACATCCTCAAAATCTAGTGTTCCTGTTTTGATTTTACCTTTACCAGATATTCTGCCTTTACCATCACCAAAGGAAACTAATCCACCATCATAATCTTCATATTACATCCAGAAAGCACTTGTATGCCCTGTCATGGGGGGGGGGGGAGTGGCCCTGGGAAAACAACCATTGTCAATAACTGCTTTTTCCTTATACTCCTTTTGTTGTGGGTTGTCCTGCACATAAAATAAGAGATTTAGATCTTTTTAGGGATCCAAGCCATTATAGACTTGGATCTGCCTCGTGCATCAATGTAAGAAAATTTCTTGAATGTAGTTGATGCACTGCTGTTTTTGGCTTTCCAAACCCAGCATGCTGAGGCCTTAACAGCATTAGCCCCTTTACCCTTATTTCTTACTACTGCTCTATCCCTAGCAGTAGTATGTTTTACACTGACAGTATTAACATTTGTTTTGGTAATACTATTCTTGTTTGCAAAATATCTGTTAAAAGACCTTGAACTTTGTGAATATCCTCTTTTAAAAGTATTATTTATAAATGTCACGATGATACACAATTGTTTTGAGGCAGCATTATTAACTGGTCTAGCAGTATTAACTGGCCTTTTATTTAGCATATTAACTGTCTAACAGTTATTAACTGCTGCACTAGCAGTACTAAGTTTCCCTAACCTAGTTAAGACTGCTTGTGGAACAAAGCTTCTTTTAGGGTGAGGGTGGAGACAATTTGTAATAAAAAGTTTTGTGATTCACCCTTCTTGAGTTGTCCTTCAGGCCTTGCAACCATTTTATCACAAACCAAAATGTAAGATACTTAAAACCGCCACAAGTATAAAAAGCTTTATTTGTCATTTACAATCATTTCCTAGTCTTTGTGACATAAAGATGTTCCAAATCTTGGGTTCCCTCTAGGATTTTGTTTAGCAGCATCTGTTTCCCTAACAGTCTTAACAGATTTTGTCTTTTCAATGCTAGGTTCAATAGTATAATCTATCTTACTTTCATCATCAGAGTTCCAATCCTCAATGATTAGTGCACTAGTGTTGTCCATCCTAACAGCATTAGATTCAACTGTATTTGAAATATCCCTATCTTCAACTGTCTTAACATTGCTAGGTGTAACAACAGTAGTAACATCCAAATTTTCACTCTTTACAATTTCATCTATGAAAGTTAGATCAGGTTTGCGAGGTATGAAATTTCCTGTTAGAGGTGGGGGAACTGTATGATACGCCTTATCTGATCCAGACTTATCAGTTAAATTTACAAAACCTTATACTGCAGGAGAAGCTGCAGTAGCTGCATTATATCCTAGTCCTTTTTTAAACTTGTCAATTACTTAACATTCTAGTATTTCATTTAAGGACTTGGATGAATTTTGAAACTTTTCTAATGTTTCTTTTAACTGATCTCTTTCTGCTCCAGCTTTTTCCAAATTCAATTTATATACATCTAAGGCATTATCTTTTAGTCTAACCTCATGTTTTAAGACATTTATGCTATCTTCTAACACAGTCTCATTTTTCTTATAGTGAACTAGTCTAGTTTCTACTGATTCTAAACCTACTTTATAAGAAACTAAGTTAAATTGAGACTTTTTGTAATCAGAAGACAAATTATCATATTATTCTTTAAGAGAAGCATAAGCTTTTACACATGTTTTAGAACAAGAATCTACCTTAGATTCTGAACTAGAAGAGCTTCCAGAGGATGGTTTGTTGGTTGTTCTTCTTCAGCTTGGTAGCTCCAATCATATCCTCCAATTCCATCTTGAGCTATCAAGGCATTCTGAGTAGGAGTCTCCACTGTAATAGTTCTTGTATTATTTTCTCTTCCTTTGAACTCCTGATTTCTTAGAAACCTACATTCTTTGGCAAAGTGCCCATGTTTATGACAGTTGAAGCATTCCACTTTTGACTTGTCAAAACCAACTCTTTGACCATCTATGTTCAGCTTCTTCCTAGTTCTTTTGATAAATCTTCTTGCTCTAATTGTCAGCATAGCCATCTCCCATTGAAGATCCATTTCTTCCAAATCATCTGGATGAAGTTATTCCAGATCTTCTTAAGAGAGTTGAGGAGAGTTGGGTTGACTTACAAGGAAGGCACAAATCACAGCATCACAAAGATTATCCAGACATACAGATTTACTACCATTATGATGAGTATGAGTAGTACTTTGAGTAGTACTAATTTCATGAGAAGAACCATCTGCCTTATGATTGCTGTTTGTGTTATTAGTGTTGTTAGAGACAAAGGCCACATTCTGTGTATTTTGACGTGTGCTTGATGAACCTGTTAATTCAGGTTCATATATCTTCAGATTATTATATAAGTCATCTAAGCTGATGGTTTCAATCTTTGCCTTGTTTCTCCAAATTAGAGCATGATACTTCCATTCAGATAGAAGACTTCTCAGCAACTTTAAGTTCATATCTTCTTGATTGATCACTTCTCCTTGGATCTCCAACTGTCCAATGAGTTTTTGTAACCTATCAAAGGTTTGATCTATTGATTCAGAACTTAATGCAGCAAAGTTCTCATATCGTTGTTTGAGAAGTGTTCTCTGAACCTTTTTGGACTCCTTGTTCCCTCCAAACCTTTTCTTTATAGCCTCCATTAGCAACTTTTCATCTTGATATGTGTGGAACTTCAGTTGGTCTTTCTTTGGAAGTGCCATCAACAGGGTTGCTCTTGCTTTCATCTCATTCCTTCTCTCCTATTTTTCTTTAACAGAGGTTGGTTCATATTCCTGTTCAACTGTTCCAACCATCTTTTTAAGCACTTTGTTTCCATTCTTGATTACTTCCCATAGAGAGTAGTCAGTCATCAGGAAGTATTGTTCTATCCTTATTAGCCAGAGGTCATAGTCTCCTGGGTTGAGAAGAGGCAGTCTTGCAGTCAGATTATTGTTTGTGGTGGTTCCTACTTCCATCGTGTCACAAAAAAATAGATCTTGAAAAAGAGGTTGATTCTTCTTATTCAAAGCTTCACAACAAGCTCTGATGCCACTTGTTGATCCCAATGAATAGATCTTTAACTCCTTAGCTTGTAAGGTTTAGTACCCTTGGATAAATCCAAAAATACTAAGAATGAAACTTTGATTTGAATGATATAAGCTATGCGGAATCTAGCTTATACCACTAAGAAGTATATTCAATCAAACAGTGAATTATGATTGACACAAAGATATAACACAACACGCTTCAATATATTAATACGATCACTCTAACTTAGTGATAGGGTTTACAACCTTGAAGCTACGAATTCTATGGAAAACTGCTATTGAGATATTGAAAACTGATATCTCATTCTATACCCTAGGACCTCCTTTTATACACCAAGGAGTCCTACAAGGTTTACAATACCTTCCTAACATATCATAATCTTTTCTATAATTACACACAATCTCCTACTCAAATAAGTTATACATATCTTTTACAAATATAACTTTAATACTTATCTTCGTAAGTATTCTTGTTCTTTATCCTCTTGATAGCAGTAAGTCTTCTAGTAGTTGTAATTCAGCAGCAGTTGTATCTTTATAACCAGCAGCACAAACTGAGCATAAGCAGTAGTAAGTACTAACTTTACGTTAACAGTTGTAACTTTATTCTAGCAGCACTAAGTTATACTAACAGTACAAAGTTACACTAGTAGTAGTAAATTTTGTACTAACAGTATTAACCACTTAGCATACTTTCAGTCTTCAACTCTGAGCAGTCTTAACTACTAACAGTAGTAACTAGCAGTGGTAACTTTATACTACCAGTACTAACTACTTAGCATAATTTCCATTATGTACCTGAGCAGTAGTAAGAATTCTTGAAGTCTTTTAAGTCCCAACATATTTCTTTTTCATTCTTTAACCCCTTTAATGTTTACCGAGACTTCATAACTAACACCTTGTTGGGTTTATTCCAGTTTTAGCTCCATCTCAGTCGGCATTATTCTCGATTCTCACTTTTTCTCCTTTTGTATCATACATAAGGACTTTTACACTATCTAGTGGATATCCCTGGGTAGACAAGATAATAATGTGAGAAACTTTGTTGAAGTGTTTCACCAAAGGCTATGCGGAATCTAACCTTTAGTGTTTAAGAAGAATGATTGCAGTTTTATATACCTAAAATATATCACAATATAATATAAACCTAAGAGCAATTAAGAAAATTCCCTAAGGAAAATTCATTCTCAAAAATATATATAATATAATATATAATACGTATATTAAACCGGGCAAATATGCTCACCCGGGTCGTTTCCCCAACGACTAGTGAAATTGAAACCTTGTTTAAGTCTGGATTATGATTTGAATAAGAAAATAGATAATTTGATAAGCTATGACTACTAAATAAAAAAAATCAACAATCAAGCAAATACGAGAAACAATCAAATATTTAAAACGATTAACGGGAAACAAATATAACGCGACAAATAAGCAAGTAAACTAATTTTATCCCCTAAAAATGTAAACTAAAATTCTAAACCTAAGCTAAGACAAAAGAAATTTTTGGGAAAAAGAAAAACATTTTTTTCTGATTATTTTTGAATTTAATATGAATTAAAATCTAATTTAATCTAATTAAATCTATAAAAATAGCAAATTAAGTACTAAAAATTTGGAAAAATGATTTTTAAGCTTAGAAAAGTCTAAAATATTATAAAAGCAAAGAAAACTATTTTTAACTATTTTTATTATTAAAATCCTATTTTTAAAATTTAAAATAAAAGCTCAAAAATGAAATTTAAGATCTAAAAAGTGTAAAAATGATTTTACTGGATGTAAACCTAAAGCTATTTTTTATAAAACTAAAAACTATTTTTTTGTATTTTTCTGAAACTTTTTTCTATTTTTTATTGATTTTATAAGATTTTAACTTTCGAAAATTGATTAAAAATAAAATAAAAGCTGGAAAAATCTAAAAAATTCAGGGAAAATCTTAGACACTAGCAGGAACACAAGAAAAATAAGAAAAACCAAATTGCTTAACGAATAAGCCCTCAAATGAGCTTATTATGCTACGGCTTATTTATAAAAGGGAAGATGAAAACGTGTACTAGTATTAAATTGTGAGAGATATGAATGGATGAGCTATTGAAGCAAACTGGTTAAGGCGTATGTGTTGTGTGTGGGAGGTCGTGGGTTCGAGTGTGGCAACCCCTTTTTGTCCTTTTTTTATTTTTTTTTACTTTTAAGAAAAACTAAATACTAGAACTTAAAAAGGACACTAAAATAAGCTATTTTAATAAAAGGGACTTAAGCTAAAACTAAGTAATAAGCTCTAAAACAGCTTATCAAAG
The DNA here is from genome assembly GCA_026074375.1 of Tanacetum coccineum. Taxonomy (NCBI): domain Eukaryota; kingdom Viridiplantae; phylum Streptophyta; class Magnoliopsida; order Asterales; family Asteraceae; genus Tanacetum; species Tanacetum coccineum. Next base: position 10,565 of record BQNB010093125.1, on the reverse strand, counting down.
CTGCTGTCACAGTAAGTAAGGTTTTGGGCTTATTCTCACTTAAACAGCTATAAACAGCTCAAATTAAGCTCAAATCTAAAAAGGAAAAGTGTTCTAAAAAGCTTATAAGTTGCTTAATCTAAAAAAACTGAAAGAAATTAAGCTTAAAAACATTAAAGAACTAAAAATGGATGATGAGATGCTAAACTTAGTAAAGGACACTTAAATGATAAAATCCAATTAGCTAAAAAGTCAATAAGCAATTTTAAACTGTAATCCTTTTGAAAACTAATAATATCTACCCTAGCCATATCTATTAAGTATAAAATCTACTTCTATAAGCTAGAATCATAATTTTAATGTGAAACTAACTTTTCTACTTACTGTTTTGGCTTTTTGATTTTTAGATTTTGACAGCAACTTTAGGCTAGGATAAATAAGCTAGAAAATGTAATTTAAGTCCTAATCTATATTGAGCTATACCTAGACTAAAAAATACTAAAAGATGAGCTATTAAACCCTAACTTTGCTGGCTTAATTTGGGGCTTAAGTATCAGCAGTACTAACTACTTCAGATTTGTTGATGCACTTTGACACATGTGCAAAACTATTAGTGCAAGGTTACCTACGGGGTAAACCTGCACTTTGATGCACTCAAATAGAGTGATACACCTAAAATGCAACTCAAGATCTATGCTTTGAGGGTTAGATCAAATTTCACTAGCCAAGGTTTAAGACAAATGCCTGGTGTGGGCACTCTTATATTAAGCTCAAACTTTCTAAATTTCTAAATCTATTTTATAAAAACTCATTTCCTAATGTTTTTAACTAAATTCAAAGCTGTCTCAAAAAGGTTTGCACAAAACTTTTGACTTTTGATAGTCAAAGTAGCTTAATCCAAACACTATTGGCTTTAACTTAAAATTGCAAACTAATAATAAGCACTAACTACCAGATTATTTTTAGCTTATAACAACCCTAACTAACATGCATTAATAACTGATTAAGCATTAATCTAAGATTTAAACTAATTTCTACTTATTTTTGGATTTTATAGTTTTTAATGACAGAAATTGAAACTATGAAGATCTAAGTACTTAAACTAAAAATAGAAGATGAGACAAATATAATAAGCACAGATAAACACTAATGAACACAAATAAGCAGATATCTTAAGCAAATAAGTAAACTATAAGCTAATAAGAATTTGACTACCTAGAAATTTAAAGGACAAAAGGAAAAATAAAGGAAACTTACTCAATCCTCTTAGTAACACAGAGGTTCAATTAAGAGCCACGATTCAGCTCCCGAGCTTTTAATAAGATTGGGTTAAAAGTCCCATAGGGATCACTCCTTTTAGATCCCTCTTTCCCAAAAAACTCACATCCCATTATCCAAAGGTAATAATGTATAGATATTAAGCATGTTTGAGGTTTAGTAATATTAGCTTTCGAGCTCAATTTTTTTAGCTTACTAGACTTAAAAGAGCTTTATGAGTAGCTTATGGCTATTTTAGCTTAACAGGTTTCAGGTAAAATAAGAGCTTATTAAGTAAAATAAGAGAGCTTAAAAGAGATTAAACTACTGGATGAAATTCATTCAATAGAAAACTTGATTACAATATTTAAAAAGAAATTACAAGATTTAAAGTAAAATTAAGCTAAAAACGAAATTAAGCTAAAATCTATCCTAAAAGCTACGTGTAGTGTGTGAAGAGGTGAGGCCCTATTTATAGGTGCTGAAAGAAGCTTCTAGGGATGCCATTGCCTTGTCTTACAATCCTTCAATTTCCCAACTCATTGTCATAATCATTAGATCTATGATTTGAGCCGTTGGATAAAATAACACACTCACACGGATTGCCAAGCTGTCATTCTTTGATGTGACAGCTTGTGCTAGTTGTGTGAGTGTGTTTAGTGCAAAAACCCACACCCCTTGTGCTTTCACCATTGCTGACGTGGCCTCCTCATGAGAGTGAGCTAGTGAATCCCTTGGAAAGACTGATTTGACCCTTGCCTTGTACTTTTGAGCTCTTTAATTGACGTAATCACCCTTCAATTCCCATTTGCCCGTGTTTTGCCCTGCTAGTGAATACGTAAGGACGATGAATAGTAAAAGGGCTTCACGCCCATTTTTTGATACTTAAAACTGTTATATCTTTGGGATATTACACAAATGGTCCTTGTCTTTCTTATCTCCTTTTTTAGTTATAAATAACTTTAGGAAATTTCAAAACTGGCCCTTGTGGTTTATAAAAAGATGAAAGGGCTAGGGTTTTGGGCTTTGATTGGGCTTTTGGGATCCGGATAGGGTTTCCTAGGTTTTTAGAGGCCCATTAAGCTTTCCTGGGCCCAATAAGGGAGGAGGGGACATTTTTGGACTTTTGTGAGAGTTGAGGGACCAAAGTGAAATATTTTGAGGATTATGTACTTTTTGTGGTTGACTTGTTTGACCTTCTTGGACTGACTTTGTACTTTTCTTGGCTGGACTTTGATGATGCTGCACTTTTCTGGGCTTCTGGCTTGGTGACCTCTACTGATTCTCGTGTCCGTGCTTGCCTGTTTTTGACTGTTTTCTTGTGATTTTTGATTTATCCGTACCTGCACACACAAAACACAAATACAAGCATATTTTTGCACCCATTCTTTGGTTGTTTGGGTTTAATCTAGCGTATTTTAAGTACAAACGGATATGTGTAATTTTCACTTATCAGTTTAGTATTGACTAATTACTAAACAATTAATATTCTATGCTACTGGTGATAATTTATGATAAGCAGTGTATTTACCTACATCATGACACTACTCTCAGATTGACTTCTCAAGATCCGTTGCTTTGTCACACTGTGAGAATCTACTGTAAGTATTGCCTTGGTCAGAACGGATTACACGAAACCGCTATCTAATCTTAATATTCCATTTAGGCAAGCACAAGTAAGGTAGTATGAAGGACTAATAACTAAGACCCCTAAGAGTATATTAAATGCATGTGAATAACTTAAGAGGATCAATATAGGGGTAAGTGTAGTATGAGTACTGTTACCGGTTGCGTATCTTTCTACATACTCGCGTTTCCTTAGACTTCTCAACAGCCGTTACAGACAAAAGATGGTATTTCTTAAGCTAACGTGCACATTCATCAACAAGAAGGCAACATCAAAAGGATCTCGATCTAAGTTTCATGCAATCAAGATAAATATAAGGGGGTTTAGCCTACGCATGTTATAAAAAAAGCAAGAACGATAAATTAATCACGCAACACATTAGACATATTGAATGTTTAACAAAAATCATTCCATTATGTATCTATAGTGTTGCGTGTATTAAATCATCTTCTTGCTTTCTTTATAACATGCGAGGCTAAACCCTCCTTTATATTTATCTATGATTGCATGAAACTTAGATCGTAGATCCTTTTGATGTTGCTTCTTGTTGATGAATGTGCACGTTAGGCTTTAGAAAAAACCAGCTCTTTGTCTGTAGCGTGTTGATATGTCTAAGGTAAACGCGATAGTAGTGTTATGCAAAGGATACATCTGGTATCAGTCTTCATACTACCTTTACCACAATATATGGTTGATACCTCTTAAGTTATTTTCACAGCATTTAATATACTCCTTAGGGGTCTTGTATTCGTCTTCCTAACTACCAGGACTTTGGTGCTTGCTTGAAATGGAATATTAAATAAGATAGAGTGTGGGGTTGTGTAATCGTTCTATGATAGGAAATACTTACATTGATTATCACAAGTGTGACAAAGCAACGGATCTAGGAGAAGCAATCTGAGGAGTAGTGCATGATTAGGTAAATACACTTGCTTCGCTTTAAAGTTAATCAACAAGTAGAATAGTATTTATTAGTTTAGTACATTAGTCAAACAAACTGATAAGTGTAGAATTACACATTCGTTTGTACTTAAATCCCTACATTTTTAAACCCAAAACAGACCAAAAATGGCAAAAAATATGCTTGTGTATTTGTGTTTTGTGTGTGCAGTGTTCGGATACATCAAAAACACAAGAAAACAGTCAAAAACAGGACGAGCCAGGCCAAGGAATCAGTAGAGTACAAAGCCGAAGCCAGAAAAGTTAAGCCTCAGTCAAAGTCAGCTAAGAAAAGTCAAAGTCAATCAAAGATGGTCAAACTAAGTCAAACACAAAAGGACAAATCCTCAAAATATTTCACTTTGGTATCCTCAACCTCAACAAAAGTCCAAAAATGGCACCTCCTCCCTTATTGGGACCAGGGGACAGCTTTAATGGCCTATAAAACCTAGGAAACCCCTATCGGGGATCCAAAAGCCCAATTCAAAAGCCCAAATCACTAGCCATTACTCTTTTTATTATCCTACAAGAGGCCAGTTTTGCAATTTCCTAAAGTTATTTATAACTAAAAAGGAGATAAGAAAGACAAGGACCATTTGTGTAATATCCCAAAGATATAACAGTTTTAACTGTCAAAAATATTGGAGGAGCGATGCCCCTTTTCTATTCATTAGTCACTAAACGTTTCACTTGCAGGTTTAAAACATAGGGGCTAATAAAGAAGTGAAAGGGTGATTACGTCTATTAAAGAGCTCAAAAGTACATAGGCAAGGGTCAAATCAGTCTTTTCCTAGGGGTTTCATGTGTCAATCTACAGGAGGAGGCCACGGATGCTTGGGGTTGTATAGATACAAGGGGGGGTTGTTGCTATATTCACATCTAACACAAACTGAGAACAAGCTGTAACATTCTTTGAATGTAAGCTTGGCAAGCCGTGTGCACATGTGTGTAGATATCAACGGATCAAATTATTAGATCCAATGATTATTGACAATGAGGGGTGAGATTGAAGGACTTATTTTGAGAGCAAGGCAAAGGCTCATAGAAGCTTCTTTCAGCACATCCATAATATAAAATAGGGCCTCACTCTTCACACACATAACGTAGCTTTTAGGATAGATTTTAGCTTAATGTCATTTTTTAGCTTAATTTTACTTTAAATCTTGTAATTTCCTTTTAAATATTGTAATCAAGTTTTCTATTAATGAATTCAGTAGTTTTTAATCTCTTTTAAGCTCTCTTATTTACTTAATAAGCTCTTATTTTACCTTAAACTGTTAAGCTAAATAGCCATAAGCTACTCATAAGCTCTTTTAGTCTATAAGCTAAAATTTGAGCTCAATAGGCCTTAATATTACTTAAACCTTAAATCAGCTTAATATCTATACATTATTACCTTTGGATAATGGATTGTGAGCTTTTGGAAGAGGGATCTAAAAGGGAAGGATCCCTATGGACTTTTACCCTAGCTTATTAATAAGCTAGGGAGCTTGTAGCTGCTCTTAATTGAGACCTCTTGTTTAGCTAAGAGGATTGAGTAAGTTTCCTTTATTTTTTCCTTTTGTCCTTTAAATTTCTAGGTAGTCAAATTCTTATTAGCTTATAGTTTACTTATTTGCTTAGATTTTGCTTATTTGTGTTCATGCGTGTTTATCTGTAGAATTTTTATTATTTGTCTCATCATTCTATTTTTAGTTTATTAGTACTGATAATCTTCATAGTTTCAATTCCTGTATTAAAAATATAAAATCTAAAATTATTAGGAAATTAGTTTAATCTTAAATTATTGCTTAATCAGTTTATTATGAACATGTTAGTTAGGGTTGTTATAAGCTAAAATTAAATTGGTAGTTAGGCTTATTTAGTTAGTTTATGCAATTTAAGTTGAAAAGCCAATTCTGTTTGGATTAAGCTTACTATGACTATCAAAAGTCAAAAAGTTTTGTGCAAACCTGTTTGAGATGCTGTGAATTTAGTTAAAAACATTAGGAAATGAGTTTTTATAAATTAGATTTGGAAATTTAGAAAGTTTTAGCTTAATATAAGAGTGCCAGCACCAGGGCATTTTGTCTTAAACTTTGGCTGTGAAAATTTGATCTAAGCCTCAATGCCCTTAGATCGGGTTTGCCAATTTTGGTGTACACTCTATTGGATGTATCTAAGGGCAGGGTTACCCCTTAGTGTAACCTGCACATTATAGTTTTTGCACTTGTGCATAGTGCTTTCAACAATACTAAGTGAGATTAGTACTGGGATATTAAGCCCAAATTAAGCCAGCAAAGTTAGGGTTTAATAGCTCATCTTTTAGTATTTTTTAGTCTAGGTATAGCTCAATATAGATTAGGACTTAAATTTCATTTTCTAGCTTATTTACCTAGCTTAATGTTGCTGTCAAAATCATAAAAAGTCCACAAAGCAAAAACAGTATGTAGATAAGTTTAGTCTTTTTAAAATTTTGAATTTTTGCTTTATAGAAGTAGAATTTTATAGCTTTTATGATAGTGGCTCTAGTTGATTTATTAGTATTTCAAAAGATTACAGTTTAAAATGCTTATTGAGCTTTTTAGATTAATTGGATTTTATGCATTTTATGTGTCCTTATAAGTTTAGCAATATTCTCATCATTTTTAGTTGCTTTAATGTGTTTTAAGCTCTATTTTCTTTTCATTTTTAGATTAAGCAACTTATAAGCTTTTTAGAACACTTTTCCTTTTTAGATTTGAGCTTATTTGAGCCTGTTTATATTTGTTTAAGGGAGAATAGCCAAAACCTGACTTACTGTGAAAGCGGCCTATTTATTATTGCTGTTGTATTTAGAGCTTATATTACTTAGTTTTAGCTTAAAGTCCCTTTTAGTTTAAAATAGCTTATTTCTAGTGTTCCTTTTTTAAGTACTTCTAGTATTTAGTTTTTCTTAAAAGTAAAAAAAAAAGGACAAAAAGGGGTTACCCACCTCGAACCCACGACCTCCCACACACAACACATACGTTAACCCTGTTTGCTCTCAATTGCTCATCCATTCATATTCTCACAATTTTAATACTAGTACAGTTTTATCTTTCCTTCTTAGAAATAAGCCGTAGCATAATAAGCTCGTTTGAGGGATTATTCATTAAGCAATTTGGTTTTTCTTATTTTTCTTGTGTTCCTGCTAGTGTCTAAGATTTTCCCTGAATTTTTTAGATTTTTCCAGCTTTTATTTTATTTTTAATCAATTTTCGAAAGTTAAAATCTTATAAAATCAATAAAAAATAGAAAAAAGTTTCAGAAAAATACAAAAAAATAGTTTTTAGATTTATAAAAAATAGCTTTAGGTTTACATCTAATAAAATCATTTTTACACTCTTTAGATCTTAAATTTCATTTTTGAGCTTTTATTTTAAATTTTAAAAATAGGATTTTAATAATAAAAATAGTTAAAAATAGTTTTCTTTGCTTTTATAATATTTTAGACTTTTCTAAGCTTAAAAATCATTTTTCCAAATTTTTAGTACTTAATTTGCTATTTTTTAAGATTTAATTAGATTAAATTAGTCTTTAATTCATAATAAATTCAAAAATAAAGAGAAAAATGTTTTTCTTTTTCCTAAAATTTTCTTTTGTCCTATCTTAGGTTTAGAATTTTAGTTTACAATTTTAGGGGTTAAATTTAGTTTACTTGCTTAATTGTCACGTTTTATTTGTTTCCCGTATTAGTTTAATTATTTTAATTGTTTTTTTTATTATTGCTTTAGATCATCAAATCTTTTATTTGCTTATTCAAGTCAGAATCCAAGCTTAAACGAAGTTTCAATTGCACTAGTCGTTGGGGAAACGACCCGGGTGATCATATTTGCCCGGTTTAATATACGTATTATATATTATATTATATATATTTTTGAGAGTGAATTTTATCAAGGGTAACTTGGTAATTTTCTTAATTGCTCTTAGGTTTATATTATATTGTGATATATTTTAGGTATATAAAACTGCTATCAAGTTTTTGGCGCCGCTGCCGGGGACTAGTGTTTAAGATTCCTACGTTTTGTGTTTGTTGATTTGGTTTGAAGATCCTTTCACCCTCGAAAGTTTCATTCTTGTTTTATAATTCAAAAATCCAAAAAAAAAAAATCATAAAATATAAAAAGTAAAAAAATATTTTCCTTTTCTTTTTAGTATAAGTAAAAGATAAAAAAAACAAAATCAAAAATATAAAAAAAAATTCCTTTTTAATTAAGAAATAAAAGTCATCAATTGGTAAAAATACCAAAATATAATACTCTCAACGGAGGTATTATCATTTCAATTTCCGGTGAACTTTTTGGTTCCCAAATCGAACTAAAGATTTAACACTTGCCATTTGTGTCTCTACGAAGTATCGCCACCCACATTGAAATGCAATTTTTGAGATGTTACAGGGAAGTAGTTGATTATTTGGTTTTAAGTTCTTTCGTGTAACCGTCTAAAATATTGTTAAAAAATAAATTAGTGTAAAGTTTTGCTTTTTGATTTTTAGTTTTTCATTTATGCGCACTCGTTCGGCAATCTCGAGACGGTACAACAACAAACTCTTCCGGTTGTTGTTGAAAATTTTGATTTAGAAGAACCAATTGTCAATCAAAATATTGTTCCAATGGCCAACAATCAAATGATGGCCCAAATGTTACAAGCACCCATCGAGGGGTATGAAGATGCTATAGTTGTTCCACCGATTAATGTATATATTTCGATCGTTAAACAACCTTTAATCAATCTGTGCAAAGTACATAAGTTTATGGGTAGACAAGATCTCACTATCACTTCGATTTTTCAACAAGGTAAACTTCAACGTTTAGGACATTCAACGAAGTCGCCCCGAACACTTCGATAAAGCTTTTGCTTTTCCCTTTTTCTTCTAGTCGGTGATGAAGCCCGAGATTGCTAGACAAGGAACCTCCAAGATTTCAATTCTCACATGGGAGACCTTTGTTTCAAAATTCATAAAACCAATTCTTCCCACATCGAAAACAAACTTACCTTCGAAACAAAATCACCAATTTTTTCCAAGAAAACCAAACGAAAACCTTCAATGAAGGCATGGGAAGTTTTAAACGGACCTTCTCTCGTCTATGTCTTCACCATGGCTCTCGGAACATAACACCACTCGATACTTTTTATCATTTCTTTGAATTCAAACGATCAAGATGCCTTAGATTCCGGCCCCGCGACTGGTGGCAATTTTTTAGACAAGGTGCCTCAAGAAGGGTTTAGCGATTTATTGAAAGCAATCAAAGTTCGTTTACTCAAGGAGTCGTGCTAGTGATTTAAGAGTGAGTACGGATGCTCATCTTTCTAATTCTTCACCTTCTAATAATTCTTTTGATATGCAACAAATAGCCGATTCTCTTGAGGATAAGATGACTATTAAGATGAAACAAATGATGAATGAAATGAAAGCTTTAGTTGTTCTCTCAATTCTTTTACTTACTAAAACACCCTGTCTGTTTTTATTCAACACATCTCTCTTTCTGTTTTTATTCTCACCAACTCTCTTTCTTTTTCTCACTAAAACTCTCTGTCTATTTTCTCTAATTACTAGCTTTCCATGATTAATCTAACACTTTTCTTTGCTTTTTCTGCAAAATGTTAGTCCAAAAACCAAGAAAACACAAGTCATAGCCATTTTCACTATTATCACATTATTAATTATACCTAACGGTATTAAGTATAACTAACAGTATTAAATCAGCAATATTAAGTATAACCAACATCACTAACTATACTTAGCAGCAGAAACTTTTGATGACATGAATAACAGTACTAATTCATACAAAACTGTTGGGAATTATAAGTCAAAAGGTCAAAGTTCTGCCACGAAAAAGTCAAAGTACTGCTAAATGAAAAAGTCAAAGTACTGCCAGTCAAAGATCAAAGTACTGCCGTGGATATAGGAACTATAAAGTTTAAACGGTTGTTTTAGCATTTATCTTGTAACAGTTATTAGTGATAAGTATCAATTAGTGTTTATGATATACAAGGACTGTACATCTACTAGAGGTTATCCTTATGTTTATAAAAGGATCTCTAGGAAGATATTAGAATATATAGAAAAAAACATAGAAAAACACGAAGTTAAGATTTATTAGTATTGTATTAGGGATCTGCAATTTAGGCAGATTCAAAAGGTTTATAAAAGAAATCGTTTGAGAAACTATTGTGTGTTCTTCTTAAGTACTGCCAACTAGATTCCGCATAGTTGACAGTATATCAGTGTTTCATTAAGGAATATCGATCCTACAAGTGGTATCAGAGCTTGTGAAGAGACTCTGACCTTGAAGAACTTTTAATCAATCGAAATCTTTCTAAACTCATAAAAGATGTCTGAAACAGAACCTATCCCTCCCACCTCGTCCGTTACTGCACTCAGAATCCCTATAATCAAGAAAGGTGAATATGACCTATGGTCCATGAAGATGCGACAGTATATCGCTATCACTGATCACATACTATGGGACATAATCACTAATGGAAACCAAACCACAACTGATCCTGCATCTCCCTCAGTGTCTGCTCCAAAGACTTCACTTGCTGCAAACGCAAGAAGAAACAATGAGAAAACCCTTAATATACTGCTTTCTGCCATACCTGATAGACATCTTCTCAAGTTTTCATGATGCTGTAGATGCAAGATCTTTATGGAAAGCCATAAAAGCAAGATTTGAAGGAAACGAAGCATCAAAGAAGATGCAAAAGAATCTGTTGAAACAACAATTTGAGACATTGACTATTGGATCTAGGGAAGAAC
>BQNB010093124.1:0-26445 GCA_026074375.1 Tanacetum coccineum | reverse complement strand
CGTCTTTTGTTAGTGAAATCTTATTGTTAACAAATTCAACTGACTTGTAACAACTTTGACATATTCAAGTGGCAAAGGGTTCTTGATTTGTGCCTATAAAAAGAATAAGCATTTGGTTTTATCCCAAGGAGGTATTCGTGTAACCCAGTTATATGGTCGAATAATCTTCTTTGGAAAGTGATTACATGACTTAAAGTGATATCTGGTAACCTTCATTATTAATTAACTAGGCATTGATTATCTTCACCCTGATTTGGGTCATATCACAACCAACAGGTACAAGGTCTCGTTTGTCTGTCGTTAGCCCTAAGTAGAACCACTGGTGTCATTGTATTGCATCGGCTATGGCGTCATTGATGTGCCGTTGGTCCCTTCGCCAGTCCACTGGTTGATGCCATTGAGGTTTTTGTTTTGTTTTTTTTCTGTGAGTGTATGAGTATTTTTGGTGAGGTGTTTTGTGAGACCTACGGTTGATAATAAGTATTATTAATTTTTTGTTAGGGGATGTTTTAATTGTTGAGGTATTATTGTGAAAGTATTGAATTGACCCACCAATAAGTGTTACTGGTGTGGAGCTGCACTTAGAGACTGTTTCTTTTTATTTCCTGTTTGAAAAGACTATCCGGTTTGGAAAGGCTTTCCTGTTTGAAAATGTCTGTCTTGTTTGAAAATATGAAGCTTGTCTAAAACCCATTTCATAAGAAAACGCTTGAATGATTGCAAACCTTACTAACATTATACCTTTATTAAATGCCGTAAACTTACCATCATATTCATGTTTAAATGCAAATGAAATTAGTGTTTGAATTTTTTATACGAACATCAAAAGAGTTATTTGTTGTTTTGATTGGAATGTAAGTTGTAATAAAATGTATATCTCCTAAATTCATGATTACTAATAACGTTATGGTCGGGATAGTAGAGGTGCGCTGATGGACGAGCGGCGGTGGCCGACAATGTGATATGTGAATAGAAGAGACCCAAGTAGAGATGATGTTTGTGTTTTTGGTTTAAAGATTAAAAGAAAATGAAAAGAACAATCATTATAATTGAAAACGTGAGGTAATAATATGTCTTGGATGAGGAAGCCTCCCTTTTTACTCCTTTTCACATTCAAGATTTATGTTTATAATAAGCAAAAAACACTAAAATTTCTTGTTTGCATCTAATTTTATTACCATTCAAGACATTAAGTCAAAAATAAACATCCCTTAGCTCTCTAAACTTTAATATATGAGTAACTTATGTATAAACCAATTTTACTGTGTTTAGGCTGTACTTACTGGTCAAGCGTGAGTATAAGTGAGAGCCTCACCCCAAGAGTGATCCACTATGGGGCGTGTTTGTCACACGTGAAACAAGCCAAAAAAGCTTCACAATGGTGAGGCGGCCACCGCTTGGAATTCGTGCTAATTTATAGTATTTATTTCGTTTGTAAGCGTGTGAGAGGTATCTTGTGTGGTTTATTTGTATAATGTGGATGAAAAGTGAAAGAAAGTAAAAGAAAAGAGAAAACTAAAATGATGTTAAAATGGAAGATGAGTGAAACTTTGAAAGTATTTAGTGTGACTGATAAAAGTAGTCATATAATATATTAAGTGTCGACAATATGGGAAAAACAAGTCACACTGGGATGGGATAGTGACACTATTTTTAGGGCACGCTTAATGAACATGACAACGTACTCTAAATGTTACTCGAAATATGTAGATTCCATGCATGTGATGTCATATTGTTGGTGGGTGTTCAACTCTTAATCAACGCTATCCTTGACCATTAAGTAATCTCCAAGTCATTTCTTTCTTTTCATACGTAAACTTTTCAACAAAGCATGCTTGTAGTCATTGTAATTGATTTTAAACAGTGGTAGCTTAAGGGTAAGACAAGTAAAGCTAGAGTTTTAGGCATTAATTTTTTAAGGCCTCAGATTTCGTAAGACCTTGTATATATATAACGTCAGTCACATGTTTTTCTTTTCCACCATCTGTATATATTTGATTATTCAAGGCTCCAAGTTTTCATTTTTTAAGCCTACGAGTTGTAGAACTTAAGCCTAAATATATTAAGTATATAAATGACCCATTTTTGCATGAAAATAAGCATAGGTTAAATTAATTCATGTGATAACAACAATTTACCATTTACATTGATAAATGGACATTTATTTTTTCACACCCACAAACATACTTTCATTATGTAGTTTATCTCATCTACTCATGTATCATTCTTCAATAATAAGTTTCTTTTAAGGATGCTTTTGTTTCCGCCAAAAAAATTACCAAAGAAAAACGAAAGTGGAACGAGAATTTGAAAGGAAAATGAGCTATTTATAGAAAGATGTTGACAATGAAATTATAAAAACTAACGAAGAGACTTTTAAAACCGGTTACTTCTTATACATTGCGGAACAAGCTATTTCATCAATCAAAAGTAAATTTGACCAATTTATATTGCATGAAGGTATCACACTATTTAGCATTAAAAGTTTAAGAGTAAATTGCATAAATCGTCCTTAAAGTTTGACCAAATTGCATGTTTCGTCCCAAACGTTACGAAAGTGCAAGGATCGTCCCTGTGGGAAACCTTTGGTGCAAGTATCGTCCCTGTGGGGAAACCTTTGGCCAAACCTTTGGTGCAAGTATCGTCCCTGCAGGGACGATACTTGCACCAAAGGTTTCCCACAGGGACGATCCTTGCACTTTCGTAACGTTTGGGACGAAACATGCAATTTGGCCAAACTTTAAGGACGATTTATGCAATTTACTCAAAGTTTAATATCCCAAGATAATAACAAGCTAAAAATGTAGCTGTTTGGATCTTAAAAGCTCTTTAAGCCATATTATACTTATAACAATTGTTAAAAAGTGTTTTTAGAGAAATTATACATGTGAAAAATGCTACAACGATTGATATACTTAATCAGATTATAATTATAAACTCTTTTGGTAATACTTATATGGTGTATAGAATAAGAATAAATTGCATAAATCGTCCCTAAAGTTTGGTCAAATTGCATGTTTTGTCCCAAACATTACGAAAGTGCAAGGATCGTCCCTGTGGGAAAACCTTTGGTGCAAGTATAGTCCGTGTGAGAAAAAAAAATTAGGGAAACCTTTGGTGCAAGTATCGTCCCCGCAGGGGTTCAGATACTTGCACCAAAGGTTTCTCCACAGGGACAGTCCTTGCACTTTCGTAATGTTTGGGACGAAACGTGCAATTTGACCAAACTTTAGGGACGATTTATGCAATTTACTCATAGAATAATGTTAACAAATTCGGTAACAATTACTTCAACAAAAAGTACCTTAGAACTAAAGTTAATTAAAAGTTATCAATGACAACGTTAAAGAAGCTATTCTTCTTCATAATGCCTTATCGAGACAAACAAAGGATGCCGGTTAGATCCCTTATTTGGTATTTATGATTTGCCTCGGGTGTTCGGTTTTGTTCATGGGAGTTAATTCAGTTGGCGCCATGGTGGGATCTTTCTTATTCTAATAGCCTTTGGTTGTTTTGCGAGTTCGTTTCGTTAGAGTTTTATGTTCCTTTTCGTTCTTTATTTGTTGGATCGTTTTTGCGTGTATATCGTCTGCTAGTTTCTTTCTAGCCTTTAAGTTAATTAAAAGTTATCAATGATTAAACGTGTCACCAAAACATTATATATATTGGTTGATTTATCAATTGAAAGTAAAATAGTATACTCTATTGATTTCGAAAAACTAATCAAAGATTTCACATAAAAACTTGAAAAGGTAAATTTTATATAAACGATTTTTGGGCATATAACTTTGATAAAAAAAAGCCTCGTCTTAAGGTTTCGCTTTAGGCCTCCGAGACGGTTGAGCCGCCCCAGATTTTAAGTTATCTCGGGTATGATCATACGATATCATCTAATCAAAATGTGTCCTCAAAACCGCAATAGAGACCGATTTTTGGATGGTCACGGAAAGTCCAGAACAACCACGTGATTGCCGCTTAAGCTTGAAAAGATGTCTCCAAATCATCCTTAATGTACCCATTTATGTTTGGTGAAGATGGCGTTACCAAAAAGCAGTAGCGGAAATCAGTAAGGAGTAGCATGAATCAGTAGCTGTTTGTTTTGATAAAACGTTTAGTAACATTGATGTATAGTCATAATTAGTAAATGAAAACACTAGTTACTTATAAATGCTACTAAAAGTAACATTTAGATTTAGAGCTCTTAGAAAAAGTTAAAAGGCTAATTGCTTGTTTCCAAACAAGTATGTGCTGCAACGCGTTAACCGTTCGTTGCTCTAAAACGTTTTTAAACACTTACTACCAAACGTTTAGTCGTTTATTCTTTGATATTATATGTATTTGGGTTGTCTGTTTTTTTTCTCCTCGAGACATTTAACATGTGATTTGTTGTCGGTTTTTGAGAATATAAAACAAAATAATAGGAGTAGGATGCCTATATATAAACTTTCACGTACTTAATAATAATGTCACGTTGTGTGACAATATACGTTTTGGCCTTTCTCTTCGTCATATCAATCTCTCTTCGTCATATCAATATTTATTACATATATAACTAATTTGGTCATGATGCATTAATAATTAAATCTACTAGTGTCAAAATATGACAACACCACAATCATAATATATTATCGTGTATGGTATTGAGAAATGGACAGAAAGATTAATTTTGGATATTTTCACTCAAAGAGCTCAAATGAGTAATGTAACGGTATTTATACTAGAATTACAAGGAGAGATCAAATCTATCTAGAAGTTTTTAAACTAACTGCTAACTAACTACATTTACATAACATTACACTGTCTTAAACAGCTCCTTAGCATTAGAACAGTCTTGTGGTTGTGCTCATGCCTGCTTATACTTAGAACAGAATTGGAGTGTTTGGTTCATGGTTTTATGCCTTCTATACCCCCCCCCCCCCCCCCACACACACACACAAGTTGGCATGGTATAAGGATCACAAATGCCCAACTTAGAAAGACAATTGTAGTGTAGAAATCTGTATAGACCTTTAGTTAGTATATTAGCAATCTGAGATTTTGTAGAAATGAAACATGGCTTAATATGACACTGCTTGATCTTGTCTCTCACAAAGTGACAATCTATTTCAATATGCTTAGTCCTAGCATGATGAATAGGATTATTTGCCAAAGCAATAGTAGAAGCGTTGTCACACATCATCAGGAGTGGGAATGGTCACATGTAAGTCATGAAGTAAACACTTGAGCCAGGATATTTCACAAGTAGAATATGCAAGAGCCTTATATTCAGCTTCTGTGGAAGACCTGGAGACAACTATTTGCTTCTTAGATTGCCAAGAAATTAGGCTGTTCCCCAAAAAGATTGCATAGCCAGAGAACTAGCCCAATCACTGTCACAGTATGTGGTGAGCTTGAGAGAGTTGTTAGCTGGGAAGAAAAGTCCTTGTCCTAGACACAATTTAATGTATCTTAGGACTTTGATCAGGGCCTTGTAGTGGGTGGTTCTTGGGTCATGAGAAAATTGGCTCAATGCTTGTGCTGCAAAAGCTAAATCATGCCTTGTTATTGTAAGATAAAGAAGTTTGCCCACTGAAGTCCTGTACTTGGAAGGATCTGAGAGAGGTTCACCATCAGTGGAGTTTAACTTGATTATAGGATCCATGGGTATAGCAGACGGTTTGACATTTAAGACTCCAACATGTTCTAGTATTTCCAAGGCATACTTTCTTTGTGACATTGCAAGGCCAGCCTTATTTCTTAGGAACCTAATACCAAGGTAGTAATTTAGTGGTCCTAAATCTTTGATGCTGAACATATCATGTAATTTTGTCTTGATAAAGGTAATGAAAGAGGCATATGGGATGGTGAGAAGTATATCATCAACATAGACCAAGAGTGTCACACCCCAAAAATCTGACAGCAGTGAAACGGTAACATTGGGGTGCGACTTCATGGCACACAAAGTACAAGTCACGGAAAACGACCTCGAAATGAGACGTTTTAAAATATATTTCAAAATAATTCACATTCGATACATTAAAAACATCAGAGTTTGCAAACAGGTCCCAACAGTTTCAAAATAGCACAAGTGTTTATACATGACAAAAAGGTTTAGATAGAATTGCAATGTTTTCAAACATGACATAAAGTCTAGATAAAAGAAAGTCTTTACAAAACACAGTATATTCAAAAGAAGTTTTATCGAATTTATAAACTGTAGAGTCTCCAAAGTACATATCCGTGCGGCTTCCCTCCGAGCAAAAATACCTGAAAGACCTGAGATAAAACATACTAAAAAGTCAACAAAATTGTTGAGTGAATTCATAGGTTTTAATCATAAAACAATGATTAAGTAAATCGAGTAATACTATTGTAATCAAACAGTTTAGTGGACCACAAGATTTAAGTAGTGTAGACGAGAGAAACGAATTCACCAAGTCTAAAAAAAATATGTATTATTGCTCTAAGCTCATGACACCGAACCTTAACAGTATGCAAACCCCAATCAGGTTTGTGCCCCATCAGAAAAAGTAGGATGTTCTGCCAAACACTTTAAATAGTACCTCGAATTCAAAAGTTAAATGCGTCCGTTGGTTGGTATTAGTTATTGCGTACCCGGACGGGGATTGTCAGTCCCAATAGATCTATTCATAACATTCACGTTCGCTACACTAGCAATTAACGACTCATGATAAATGGGACTTAAAGTGGCAGTAGTGGGACTTAGGCAACAATAATCAGGCATATCATACAGTTTAAAAAGCACTTGTGTCCAAAATGTAAAGCAAGCATGTAATCTTCCCCAGGAATTTGTAAAACAAGTATATAGAAAAGGGGCTATGAACTCACCTTTTACGAAACGGCAAAATAAACAATGTAGTAGCTGAAGTAAATTAAACCCCCTAAGTGCGATCTAAAATAAATGGCGCAACTTAGAAAAATAAACAACTAGTACTCACACGAAAAAGAATGAAATAAAAGAAGAATTTTATAAAACGTTTTTCTTTAATCGGATCAAGTATGGCATTGCGTCCTAGATATATAGGTCAACATACTCAAAACACAAGTCTAAATATGAATTTATATGACTTTTAGGATATACTTAAGTTTACTTCATAACCAAAACTTCCAAAGTGTCCATATAAGTTTTACGTCTTACAAAAGTCTTTATTTACCTAAAATTCTGAAATTTACCCAAATTAACACGCGCATAAGTCAAGATTTGTAATAGATATAAGCACGAGGTTTTCGCATACAGGAAGCCCTATGAATCTATTTTTAATAAATTTGGGCCCCCACTACCCAAAAATTCCAAAACCTGGGTGAAATTACCATTTTACCCTTTAATACATGTGCAGATTTATTTCTGAAATTAACCAATTCACCAAAACAGACATAAAATGAAATCTAAAAACGCTATTGACATGAGGTTAGTGGGAGATGATAGCCCTAGATGTCCTCTACATGTAGCACATTTTTATTTTAAAATGTTAGTGCAAAATTTTGAATTTATACCCTTATTTCCAACAGTACCTCTGATTTGACTATTTTTAGAAAATCGGCGATAACCCACCCATCCGAAATGCTTAACACTCCATCCAAACGGCTATGTGTTCTTAAGAAATATACCCAGGTAACCATTGATTTATCTAGAACTTCTCAAGTCAAAAATCTTTCTATACACACTAATCTATTTAACTTTTCAAAACTGTCCCAAACAAGGTGTGATAAATTTATTTAGCTTATGAAAACGGACGCAAATTAAAATCTACGGAAGCTATTCAAGTGAGGCCAAATGGAGGTGATACCTATAAGGGTTATCTATAGGTACCATGATTTCTTTTCATAGATCTTACATAGAAACATGGAGTTATGCTCCATTTCCTCACACTAGGTTTGATTCGACTAGTTTTGATAAATCGGCTGTATCTCACTCATCCGGAAGAGATACGGCCCTATCCAAAGAACCAAATGCACCTAAAACATATACCTACATTCATATCAATTTTACCATACCTCTTTAGACCAAAAAAATTTCGTAATCATCACCACAATCTGCTGTAAGAAATCTGCCCTAAAACTTTATTTTAAAATCCAACCAAACACCATTTTTATCCCTCCAAAATCCTATACAATGACACACTTGATCATACCATACTCCTTAAACATTAAAAACATCATATTTTACAAAATCAAACTCAAAAATGCATGGCCATTTTACAAAAATAAAAATGAAAACAAAGGTTAAAGACCTACCAAGATCAAACAAACACCAAATGAAGAATAAAATCAAACACAAACCCTCTTGTGTTTGTTGGCTGATTTCGAACCTAAAGAGCAACCCAAGCCAATCAAAACCATGATTTTAAATATCCAATATCTCAATACCCACTTGTTTACACAAAACCCTAACCAAAATCTTCAAGAAAATCAACAAGAAAGTGCTTAAATCTTCAATTCGATCCACCAAACTTTGCAAGTAGTATAAGGATGATGTTGTGGTGTATAAGATGACCAAGAAAGTTTTTGTGGTAATGGTGTAGTGGTGGTGGTCGTTGGTGGCAGCCAAAGGAGAGGGGAAGAGTGGATGATGAGATCTATTGTGTTTTAAATGTGTGTGTTAAATTTTATGGAAAAAAAGAAAGGAAAAAGGAGTGGAGTAAATGTGTCTAAGTAAAAAAATATGATTGGAGGAGGGGGGTGGCATGGAGCACGTTTTTGGGCATCCAAGAGAGGGTTAAGGGATGATTTTTGTGTTTGATATTTGTTTTATAGGTATTAATTTAGTGTAGGTAGTAAATGGCAAGTTAAAAGTATAAGATTTTGTGTAAGAACTATAGTTGTGTGTATAATGTGTAGTTTATTGTGGGTTAAATGTAAAATGTGATAAATAATGTTTTTTAAAAGTGAATTTATACACTTAGGTCATATTGAAGTGTTTTTAGTCCGCTATACGAAGCGTAGATGCAAAAACGTAAAATTTACGAAATAACGGGTTTACCGGGAGACTTGCAAGTTATAATGAACGAAGTGACCTAAGTTCATATAAGTGAATCTATTATGTTCATTTATGATTATTAACATTGTTTTAATGATCTTTGAGCATATCGTTAGTCGTTAAGACGTCTTCTTAAAATCGTACGTAGAAGGCACGATTCTAGACTAGGGTTCCAAAAATAGAAAGTTATGCACAAAATGACCCAAATAATTTATAATTGAAAATTAATGAAATTGAAATATGACATGAATGGTACACAACACTAACGGTTGTTATCTCGGATTTTTGATGGTTGTCACAAAGAGAGTGGTGAGTGAACCTTTATGCATAATTATGAATAAGGATGTGTCAACATAACTCTGCTTGAAGGCTAGCTGAATAAGGAAGGTAGTAAGTTTCTCAAACCATTGTCTATTTTCTTTCTTCAATCCATAGAGTGATTTGGTGAGTTTGCATATAGTGTTTGGTGGTAGAGTTTTGTTGTAACCTTGTGGGACAGTCATGTACACTTCTTCATGTAAGTCCACATGTAAGAATGCATTGTTGATGTCCAACTGTTCAATGTGCCAACCATGTTCAACTGCTACAGTAAGAAGAGTTCTGATTGTAACCGTCTTGGCAACTGGAGCGAAGGTCTCTTTGTAATCAATACCCTCTTTCTGATTGAAACCTTTAGCTATCAGTCTGGCCTTGTACCTCTTAATGTTGCCATCTGCTTGGAATTTTATTTTTTAGACCCATTGGTTGCCTATTGGGGTCTTTCTTGGTGGTAGGAGAGTAAGTATCCAAGTCTTGTTTTGCTCCAAAGCCTGAATTTCCTTGTTCATAGCCTCTATCCATTTTACATCTTTGGAAGCATAGGCAAAAGAATGTGGTTCCTTAATAGTGTCAATTTTATTTATGAAGTAAGAAGAGTTGGTGGTGAGATTTATGTAGTTTATGTAATTGGAATGATGGCGTTTTGTAGTTGTAGTGTTGAAAAGTGATTTTGGGAGGTTGTATTTGTAATCTTTAAGAGCTGTGGGTAGTTGTTTGGTTCTTGTGGAGGTTCTAGTTGGTGGAGGAGGTGGAGGTGGTGTTCGTTGTAAATTTAGAGAAGGAGATGAAGTAGTGTGTTCTGGTGTAGGGGATGAGATAATGTGTTCTGGTGAAGGAGAAAATATATTGTGTTCTAGTGAAGGAGAAGGTCCTGGTGTGGGTGAGTTTGTAGAAGTTGAAGTTGATGAGGTTGAGGATGGATTTGATAAGGGAGTGTTTGGATGAGTGAGTAGAGGTGATGATTGAGTAGATAAAGGAGGTGAGGGTTCTGAGGTGTATTGTAGGGGTGAGACAGTTGGATCAGTGGTTGTGTTGGATGGTGAAATAGTGTGAAATGGAAAAATTGTTTCATTGAAAGTGACATTTCTACTGAGTGTGACTTTTTGTG
This sequence comes from Tanacetum coccineum, assembly GCA_026074375.1. Taxonomy (NCBI): domain Eukaryota; kingdom Viridiplantae; phylum Streptophyta; class Magnoliopsida; order Asterales; family Asteraceae; genus Tanacetum; species Tanacetum coccineum. Next base: position 16,042 of record BQNB010093124.1, on the reverse strand, counting down.
TTATAGGATTGTAAAGTAGGTAACCTTTTTGGTGTGGAGGGTAGCCAATAAGAACTGTTAAAGTTGCTTTTGGTGTAAATTTATCAGTTGTAAGAGTGTAAACAAGAGCTTGACAACCAATGACTCTTAAGTGTGTGAGGTCAGGTGATTTATTGTATAAACATTCATTGGGACTTTTGTTGTTTAAAACTTTAGATGGTAATCTATTGATAAGATAGGTGGAAGTGAGTATGCAATAACCCCATAGGTGAAGTGGAAATTGTGCTTGAAAGAAGAGTGATCTTGCCATTTCAAGAAGTTGTCTGTGTTTCCTCTCAACTCTTGCATTTTGTTGAGGTGTGTATGGACAAGATGTTTGGTGTATGATACCTTGGCTTTTGAAAAATGTGGAAAGGGATTCATTTAGAAATTCAGTTCCATTGTCACTTCTTACTGTTTGAATGAGTGTTTGGAATTGAGTTTTGACATAATAATGAAAAGTTTTGAATGTAGATGAAACATGAAGTTTATCAGGTATGTCCATGTGGCACTTGAGAAATAATCAACAATGGTAAGAAAATATCTACATTTATTGCAAGTAGGGTGTTTGTAAGGACCCCAAACATCAATATGTATAAGTTCAAAGCTTTTGGAAGCATGAGAAGAACTGACTGGGAAAGGTAAATGTGGTGTTTTGCCATTGGGCATATAGTACAAGGAGGGGTCTGTTTTACATTAAATGAAACTAGAAAGTTACTTTATTTGTTTGAGTACTTGAAATGAGGGATGTCCAAGCCTTGAATGCCATAGGTAATTGCTGTTGACAGAGGAAACAAAGGAGAAAATAGAGGATTTTGATGATGGAGTTAGTGCATACAATCCACCAAAGAGCTTGCCAGTGGTGATAGTACCATCATGGCCCTGAAAAGTACAGTCTTTGTGAGTAAATGTGATTGATAAATGTGTAGAATTTGTGATTCTACTTATAGAAATGAGGTTATAGGTGAAAGATAGGATGTGAAATACATTGGTTAGTGTAAAGGTTGGTGTAAGTTTCACTGATCCAACTGTGGACACTTTTATGGTCTGTCCATTTGGGGAGATATATGATGATTAGGTGAGTTAGGGTTTATATATCATGCATGAGTCTAATAGATATGCAAATATGATATGTGACACCACTATCAATAACCCAAATTTCCTTAATGTTAAATGAAAAGGAGGCTATGAATGAGTAGATACTTGACATGTGAGGAAGTGTTGTAGCTGTGAAAACTTCCTTTTGACCATTTTGCATCATCAATAAAATCTGATTGAGTTGATTCTGAAGTTGATCCATCCTTGAGTAGACATAAGGATCTGTGGTCTGAGATGTGGAGCCTAAATCATCAACTGAAGTTAATGGTGTCTCATCTTGTAGAAGCTGGTCTTTGTTGATCATCAAATTCACAATCCTTATCCTGGATTGATTCCTTTGTGTATGTGGGATATACTTGTTGTGTAATTGATGACCAGGAGGGTAACCAACAATCTTATAGCATTCCTCACAAGTGTGACCTTCCTTACTACAGTTTGTGTAGTATACGCCCTTTTTGAAAGAACTTTTTCTGGCTACTAAAGTTTGTCCTGAGTGGTTGTTTGGAAGTCCTATGGTTACTACTGGTAGTGTTAAGAGCAGTTGGTGAATTCATTGATGAAAATCTGGTATCTCTTTGTTTTTTTTCCTGCCTTAACATACTGTAAGCCTTAAAAACCAAAGGAAATGGTTGCATATGCATAATTTGTCCCCTGATATTAGTGTAACTTTCATCCAAACCCATTAAGAACTTAATAAGCCTTTTTCTTTGCTCCCTTTCACCATTTGTCCTACCATTATCACTATCACATCTACACATACAAGCATATGGTGCTTTTAAAGCATCCAATTCATCCCATAACCCTTTCAATTTGTGGTAATACCACATAATTGTGGTGTTACTTTGTTTGTGATTGATTATGTTATTTGTGACTTGATAAATCATGTGACCATCTAGTTGTGAATAGTGTTTACTTAATTCATTCCATAATGTGCTAGCAGAATTGATAAAACTCATATTATTACCAATTTGCTCAGAGATAGTATTAAGAATCCAAGAAATCACCATATCATTTGCTATTTCCCACATTGATCTGATCTCTGATTTCAAAGCAGGTTCTTCAAATTCACCATTGATGAGTTTGAGTTTGTTTCTAGCATTTAATGCAATCATCATGGATCTTTCCATAAACTGTAATTTTCAGATCCAGTCAACTTCTTAGAGATCAATACAAGTCATGGGTAGTCATTTTGATGGAAGTATAAAGGGTGATTAACTGAATTGATATCTTCAATGATTGGTGGTGTTTGTGAGTTGTTTGTTAAAGGATTGCAAGCAGCCAAGGTGTTGTGAAGGTTTTGGCAGCAAAACAGTTAGTTTTCTATTTGAATGAATTTTGGCAGGAAAAACAGTTAGGTGGTTATTTGAGTGATTTTGATTGTTTTGATTGAGAGTTTGTGGTGTTTGTGATTATTGAGTGTGTTGTGATGATCAGAATTGTATTTTCATGGTGGTTTATGGTTAATAATGGTGGTTTATGGTTGATAATGGTGGTTTATGATTGATAGTGGTGGCTTATGGTGGTGAAAGTCAGTTATGATGGTCAGAATCTGTTAAAGATTGACCTGAGTTTGTTAGAGATGATGGTGTGATCGGTTTTCTCTGATACCATATTGAGAAATGGACAGAGAAATTAATTTTGGATATTTTCACTCAAAGAGCTCAAATGAGCAATGTAACAGTATTTATACTAGAATTACATAGAGAGGTCAAATCTATCTAGAAGCTTCTAAACTAACTGCTAACTAACTGCATTTACATAACATTACACTGTCTTAAACAGCTCCTTAGCATTAGAACAGTCTTGTGGTTGTGCTGATGTCTGTTGATACTTAGAGCAGAATTGGAGTGTTTGGTTCCTGGTTTTATGCCTTTTATATATGGTAAGCATTTAGTTCTAACAATGTAAAACAAGATTTCGAAACACATTGGATAGTAAGTCTATCATTATTCATTAACCTTTAGAACTACAATCGATATGGTCATCGTTCAATACTACAAAATGTAAAGTAAAATTTCTGGGTGGTTCAAATTTTTGTTAGTCTTTAACAACTCTCGCAACAACGAAAAACAAAGGTTGGGCGCTTTGCCATATTAAGATAGTGTAGAAGGTGTTGATATAAAAAAAAGAAGCAATCTCATTGGGTGTGATCTCAACAACGACTCAATTGGAACGACTCTAAATTCCGACACCACCAAAATGGAAGTTGTCGCATATGTAATTCCGGCATACAGTGGGTGCGAGAAAACCCAAACAATCCATGTTTCTTGTTTTCCAGCTCAAGTTTATGAAATTGGAAATATAAATTTTGAAAGTAAAGGTCACGTCGCATTTGTTTGTGGGTTGGATCCAAACTTATCAAGTAAGAAGATTTGTGACGGGCTTACTATACAAGTCTAATTTTAAATTAAAAGGTCCAAACAAAGTGGTTAAACCTCTATAGGTCATATTGGTATTCGTAAAAATATACATATATTTTATATCAAATTTTTTGTATTTATGACATAATAAATAACAAAAGTGTGTATTTTAAGTGAATATATTATTTAAGTTTATTATTTATCATTGTAGATACGAGACATATGAACATTTGAACAAAACTACTGGATTTCAAACATTTATTAAAAGGAGGATTTCTAGAACCACAAAAGAACTCCCACAAAATGTTTTACAAAAAGATGTGTCATGCACTTGTGGATGCATGTAAGAGAGAATAGTTAAAAGTAACTTTAAGATTGTCATTAACTTTATGACACATCATTTTGTAAAACATTTTATGGAAGTTTTTTTGTGGTTCTAGCATTTCTCTATTAAAAATTACTCGTATTAGCTAAGGAGGGTATGCGTCCTGGTCTGGCTTATTGGCTATACTTGACATAGCTACTGATTATTTAAGGGATATGATTTGCACACTCCACAATTTGATTGACACGCTTAAAAAATGTGTGTTATACCTATTATACCCCTAATATTTGCACACTTTATTAAGGTGATGTATGAGCATAAATGTTAAGATACATATAATTTGAGTGTGCGAATCAATTTATTGAGTGTGCAAATCATTACCTATTATTTAATGTGGGTACAAACTTTTTTGGCCCTCTTATGGGATTAAAAAAAATTAAAAAAAAATAAAAAAAAACGGTTTTTAACGTTTTTTTTTAAAAACCGCGTCTAAAAACGGGTTTTTAAAACCGGTATTGTAAAAACCGAAAACCGGTCTAAAACGGTTCGGTTATATTTAAACCAGAATAAAACCGGGTTAAAAAAAACCGGGTTTTTTAAAAATCGGTTTCGGTTTTTCTCGACCGGTTTTTTAAAAAACCGGTTTGGATTTTTCATCTCTACTCTCAATAGGTCATATTTGTATTCGTAAAAAATTACATATATTTTATATCAAATTTTTTGTTATTTAGGAATAATCAAATACAAAGTGTGTATTTTAAGTTAATATATTATTTAAGTTTATTATTTATCATTGTAGATACGAGACATATGAACATTTGAACAAAACTACTGGATTTCAAACATTTATTAAAAGGAGGATTTCTAGAACCACAAAAGAACTCCCACAAAATGTTTTACAAAAAGATGTGTCATGCACTTGTGGATGCATGTAAGAGAGAATAGTTAAAAGTAACTTTAAGATTGTCATTAACTTTATGACACATCATTTTGTAAAACATTTTGTAGAAGTTTTTTTGTGGTTCTAGCATTTCTCTATTAAAAATTACTCGTATTAGCTAAGGAGGGTATGGTCTGGTCTGGTTATTGGCTATACTTTGACATGGCTATGATTATTTTGGGATTTTGATTTTTTTTGACACTCTACAATTTGATTGACACACTTAAAAAATGTGTGTTATACCTATTATACCCCTAATATTTGCACACTTTATTAAGGTGATGTATGAGCATAAATGTTAAGATACATATAATTTGAGTGTGCGAATCAATTTATTGAGTGTGCAAATCATTACCCATTATTTAATGTGGGTACAAACTTTTTTGGCCCTCTTATGGGACACGAAGGACAAATTATCCAAGTCAAATTGCATTTTTTTTGAACGGCGATTTATTAAAACACTAGCAAGGAGCTAGATCAAACAAGAACAATATAAGGGTTCTTAAGCCAATCGTCCCACTTGAACGACGCTTTACATCTGAATTTACACCAATAAAAAGAACTAGAAACTAAATTATCAAATATCAGCGCCTTTTCAGGGATCTTCTTATCAAACAGAAGCTTGTTGCAAAAGTTCCACATATACCACCACAAACCATAGTATACACCCTCAAGAACGCCTTTGAGTTTGGATTGAATCCGAATAGTTAACCAACCATAACTCGCCATTCCTCATAGAATTCACATCCGATTAGTCGATATTCCACAAAGAAGATATCTTACGATAATCTGTCTCACTACACGCATTGGAAAGAAAATATGTTTGTCGATTCCACCCGGGCATTACAAAATGGGACAACAATCGAATCAATATCCATTCCTGGACGGAGGATATTAAAACGCGTTGGGAGGCGCGTTAGATTTGTTTTTCCAAGCTATGTTATTCACCTTGATTGGCACATATATACCCACTAGTCGGCAAACTAACATCTGAACGATTCCCATCAATTCTTCGAATTGAAAGCCACAAAAAGACCCCACACTTTCTAACGTCCAAACGTAACGATCTTTTCAAGGCAGAGAGTAGTCATCCGAGAAATCTAGCCAAAGAAGTTAAGTTGCCACTCTCATTTCCACTTCTGCTTATCTTCGAACTGAGTTATCTAAAATTACGCATTCAATTCGACTAACAGTGCATTCTTATTCAACTTAAGAGCGAAACATACGTGGGGAACAAGCTCTTTGATGAAACCGCCCTTCTTACCAATTGTCGACCCAGAACCGCGTGTTCTCCCCCATTCCTCAGTTCAAATCGGATGTTAATCGGCAACATTAATACCCAACCTGTAACCCTTACTTCATGAAAATATCGTTGTCCAACAGGTTCAAACTCTACAGAAACATCCTTGTTCAAATTCCGTCCTCCCCATAAATAAGCCTTAATCACTTTAGTCATCAGGAACATTTCTGAGAATAGAAACGCCAAACCCACTTGAGCTTGAGACCTCCTATTAAGGGCAACAACACTTGATACCCAAACCCCCTCTATCCTTGGAGTTAGGACCTTGTTCCACTTTACCAAGAAGCTTTGTTCTCTTCGGATCAAGGCCATTAATGAACGACTACGAATAGATTCAAGAGATTTAAAGAATACTCGGACGCATCTTAAAAATGGACATATGGAAGATTGGCTTAGATCCTAACAGACTTAAGAAGGTGGAGTCTGCCTCCGTTTTAAGGAGTTTCATTTCCATTAGGAAAGACGAGATAACACCTGTCCACCACTTCTTTCCATGCTTGCTTCCTTGACATATTTCCCCCAACTTTGTGCCCAAATAAGTGAATGGAGTCTTAAAGGACAAGACACCAAGTTTAGGAAGCCGCGTTTTTAACCATTTCCCTTCATCAACGTTAAACCATAGCATTACTCGTACACATGTTAAACGAAAGACCAGAAGCCCCGGAAAAAACAAATCACAAAACTCGAACTAACGAATCGATTTGAGCTCACTTCCATTGGCCAAGAAAGATTGCATCATGCATAAAACAAAGTGAGACAAATTCATCCATGAATTAATTTTGATCGTAAAAAACCCGCATCTACCACACGTTGAAAAAGAAATAGCAAGTCTCCATATAGAATGATAAAAAGGGGATAAAGAATCACTTGTTTAAGACTCTAAAATTGATAATTCCTCCGTAGGACTACGTTGACAAGAATGGACCCCTGGATGATCTAAGACAACTTTGAATCCAAGTCTCATCTTTTACCGAAACTAAATTAGTAACAATCATCAACGAAATCCCATCGGACCGAATCACATAGCTTTCTCGAAATCATCTTGAAAATAGAGCGTGTTTTTTTCTTTCTACGACAACATTGAGAACCTCATCAAGAATAAATGGGGACCGTCTAGGATTTGTCTGTCCGCATATAGCTGATTGAACTTCATTGACAAGATCACAAGCACACCAACTATCGGTTCGCCAAGATTTTAGCAATAATCTTGTATAGCTCCCGATCAAAACCTTATTGGAGAAAATCTTTAACCATAGTTGGCATCAGGGATTTTCGGAATCTAAAACATTAAAGTTCTGAGTTACTCATTCGGTATTTCACCATATATGAAGATAATAGTATAGCCTCTGAACACGTCCTTCTCAACACAAGCCAAACATGACGGTAAAGCTAATGAAAAAACATCCGGACCGAAGACTTATCAAGTCGCAATCCCACACAAGCCCTTTTAAAAAAAATTAACAATATACCTTCTCTTTAGATAATCCTGCGTTCCATATCCTCTTTCTGATCAATCGATAGGGAGACAAGGAAAAGTGGTTTAAATAATACACGCTTCGATACACTGATGGTGTTATTGAACTACCCGAATATTGTTCAAAGAATTCACGCTTCACCTGAAGGGTCATGACACTTTGTCCCATTCACCTAATACCCCGAATATTATAATTGATTGCGCTTCTTGTTTAGCCTACCATGAAAAAACTTCACATTTTCATCTCCTTCGATTGCCCATTTAATCTTGGCTTTTTGAGCAATTTCCGAAGCTTGAATATTATTTACCTGATGAATCTTGTTGAGAATCTCCGTACATTTATGGACTACCTCATTCGAGCAATCTCCCTTATCAATAACCTCATCACAAGCCCGCAACTCCTCTTTAAGGAAATAGATCTCACCTCGCGAATTCGACCTATGAATAGAGAGCCAGCTCCGAATACGGTCTTTAAAAAATTTAAGTTTACCCATGAAGTTTCGGATGGCATTTTTCGTTACTTGTCCCTAACTTTTTTTAACAATGCAAACGACAAAAAACCTCATTAAGATTAGACAAAAATAGGTTACATTCTAATATGTTCGTTCAGATTAATATAGGGCTAGTTACATAGAAACGTTTCTAAATTGTCATTTTTTATTGTTATGTGTAGTTATTTATATTTATTTTTGGCTAATGACTTGTAAATTTATCATACTTGTTACGAATTTTTTTAAATGTATCAGAACATATTTTTTTGCTATTATACGTACTAAACTTGCATTTTTGAATAATTTGGAGTATTATGTGACTTTTTTTCCGGTGTTAATAAATTGAAGGGCAAAATGGTCATAAGATACACACAATTTTATCCTTAATTTAGTACATTGATCATCAAAAAATTTTGTTTGATACATAGAAGGAACGAATGACAAGTATTATACATTTAAATGCCATTAGCCCATTTTCCCCCTTTAAATCTATGTAGCATACTTTTTTAATTCAATATTTTTGATGTATCGTCTCATTAGTTGTGTGTATTATATAACGATTTTATCCTTAGTTTATGCACTAAATTTAACCAGAAAATGAGTAAATCGGTCAAATAATACCTTAAACCGGTCATAGAATACACCAAAAAGATGAAATTTAAAAGTATGTTACATAATCTAGAAAAAAAATAATTGGCTACACATAACTAGGAATGACAATGGGGCGGGTTTGGGGCGGGGCGGCTACCCTTCATCCCCAAATTCGATTAGCAAACCAGGCCCCAAACCCACCTCGATCCCCAATGGGGATCTTATCGGGGCGTCTTTACGAGCGCAATTCTCCACGAAATACACGTTGTTCTCTGTTCATTATTATTTTTACGTCATATTTTTATAAATGTGATTACATACAATAATATGAATAATCAACAACCAACTAATCTATACTACATTATAAAGCATTTAACACCCATTCTTGAATGTTGAATGTTGAAAATGTAGGATACTTGGAATTGAATGTATATATGAAATGGCAAGCCAATATGTAACCTAACCTTAAATGCATACGTTTTTACAAGCCAATATGTAACATAACCTTAAATGACCTTAAACGTATACGTTTTTTTTATAATAATCAACCCATTTAAAAGGTCACTCCAACTTTGTAACTGCCCATTTGGTAAAACATATATAAACTCACACACAACAACACACCCCACTCTATTTTCTATGAAAAAGTCTCCACATTCAGGATTGTTCCCCATTACGGTTAGTTTCTTCTTCTTCCTTTAAGTTTTCATTTTTTTAAACTAATATATGAGTGAGTTCTATTATGTGTCCGTTAACTTCCGTTTATGCTCGTGTATTGTTAAAATGGTATAGAACAACAAGATTTATGAATCACCCAGCCAACCTCCTCACGGTGATCTTATCTTTTTATTAATAACAAGAATACAAAGATAAACAAGTCCTCAACACGAGTTCTTGTTAAACAGGTTACAAAGAAATACCCAGTAATCCCCTTGAGAAGGATCTTACTATTCTATACAAAACTCACACACTAAAAACTAAACTAATTATCTAGATGATCATTACAATCAAACCAAACTAGAAACCAATGATCTCTTGGATCTAAAACTAGAGAGAACGAAATTTTTGATGAAGATAACAATTGAACTGAATGAATGACCTAATCCCAAATCCAGCTTTATATAGAGCTCAAATTTACACCAAGAACCTGAAAAATAAGTCATACTCCAAACATTGCCAAAACATAACTCAGTTATAGAAATTTTACATTAAGACCCCTGAGACTTCATAAGATTGCTAAAATATTTTATACTTTTTAACACCCTTCCTCAATCTTATGAAGCAAACATGTTTAACAACCCTAATTTTTTTACCAGATAAGAATGTTGATAAGTTCTAAGAGCTTTAGTTAGAATATCAGCTACATGGGCTTTGAGTTAAGATCAACATAGACCCATTATTTGACATAGATCTAATGAACCAATCTCAACCATCTATTTTTTCATCAAAAATAAAAAAACCCACTTTCCACCTCTTTTTTTAAAATAAAATATCTTACAAACGGTAAATCATCACACGACAAAAATACACCATCGCGACGAGTATTTTTTTATCTTTCAGTAGACGGGTGACACGATATATACTTTCGAGGAACTTTTTTTCGATTTTTGTTTTCAGTCACGAATTGCGAAAATCATATATGATTCGTATAACGAATCATATATGATTTCATAAAATCATAATATATTATTTGTGATTCTAACGAATTTTTTTTCAATTTTGTTTCAGTCACGAATTGCGAAAATCATATATGATTCGTATAACGAATCATATATGATTTCATAAAATCATATATGATTTCATAAAATCATATATGATTTGTGATTCCGACGAACTTTTTTTCAATTTTGTTTCAGTCACGAATTGCGAAAATCATATATGATTCGTCATACGAATCATATATGATTCGTATAACGAATCATATATGATTTCATAAAATCGTATATGACTTCATAAAATCATAAAAAAAAGTTCGTCGAAAGTACATAGTGTCGCCCCTCTATAGAAAGATAATTTAATTCTCGTCGCGATGATATGTTTTGTTTTGCGTAACGATTAACAGTGTGTGAGATATTTAATTTTTTTAAAAAAAAGTGGAAAGTGGGTTTTTTTATTTTTGATGAAAATGGTTACAGTGGCGTGGAAGATAAGAATGTTGATAAGTTCCAAGAGCTTTAGTTAGAATATCAGTTACCTGGGCTTTAGTATCAACCTTGACAGTTTTAATCAAGCCACTAGCAACTTTCTCTCTAACTAAATGAACATCAATATCAAAATGCTTTGTTTTTTCATGCATGACAGGATTAGCAGCTATTTGCATAGCAGATTTATTATCACAAAACAAGTCTGCAGGAACAACATTACTAAAACCAAACTCACCCAAGATTTTAACAATCCACATAATTTCAGAGGTAGTAGAAGCCATAGACCTGTATTCAGCCTCAGCTGATGATTTTGACAAAGTAGCTTGTCTCTTACTTTTCCAGGATACTAAGTTCCCATTAACAAAAACACAGTATCCTGAAACAGACCTTCTAGTCATTGGACATTTAGCCCAATCTGAGTCAGAATAAGCAGAAACTACACAACCACCTTCTCTTTTCACAAATTCAACACCTAACCCAGGTGCAAGCTTCAGATACTTCAAAACTCTTAAACCAATGTCAAAATGAGATTTCAAAGGAGCATGCATGTGTTGACTTAAACAATGCACAGAATATGAGATGTCAGGCCTAGTATGAGTCAAATATATAAGCTTACCAACAAGCTTCTGATAATTTGTAACATTTACCAAATACTTATCAGTTTCATTTTCCTTATGATTCAAAACTAAGTTTTCAGGTAAGGGAGGCCTACAAGCAAGCAACCCATATTCATGAAGCAATTCAAGACAATATTTTCTCTGATTTAAACACAACCCCCTTTAGTCTTTAAAACCTCAATTGCAAGAAAATATTTCAATTCTCCCAAATCCTTTTATCTTAAATTTCTTATTCAAAAAACTTTTAAAATTGTCAATCTCATCATTATTATTCCCAGTAATGACCAAGTCATCAACATAAACCAAAAGATATAAACTCACATCACCTTTATTTTTTATAAACAAAGAATGATCATTTTTTGACTGCTCAAAACCTGCTTCAAGCAAGGCTTCTAACAGTTTTTGATTCCACTGTCTAGGAGCCTGCTTCAAGCCATACAAAGATTTTATCAATCTACAAACTTTAGTTTCACCCTTTTTGAAAAAACCAGGAGGTGGTAACATATAAACTTCTTCTTTTAAATCCCCAAACAAAAAAGCATTATTCACATCCATTTGATAAATCTTCCAGTCTTTTTGAACTGCAAGATTTATCAAACACCTGACAGTACTCATCTTAACCACAGGACTAAAGGTATCCTCAACCCTCTTTTTGACCAAAACCTTTAGCCATTAACCTTGCTTTATACCTTTCCACCTCACCATTAGACTTATACTTTATTTTAAAAACCCATTTACAACCAATAGGATTTCTATCTTGAGGTAACTCAGTCATAACCCAAGTTTTATTCTCATACAAAGCATTCATTTCCTCATTCATAGCATTAACCCAGTTAACATCCTTTAAAGCTTCTTCATAAGAAGTAGGTTCAACAGATTTATTCAAATTAGACACAAAACCATAGTTCTCAGAACTTAACACAGAATGATTAGCATACTTATTTAAACCATATTTAACCTTATTATCTAACACATAATCATTTAACCTAGCAGGCATCTTAGAAGATTAAGATCTTCTAAGACCTACTTCCTCAGTATGAACAGGCAAATCAATTTGAAAAACAGGAACCTCTTCAGATGTACCAACATTGCCCTCAGAAACAATGTTTTCATCTAAAGGAGTTGCAGGGTATGTTTCACCATATCCAGGCTGATCTGTGTTAGCATCAGACACTGGTTGCTGAACCCTACCATCTCTACCAGATGACCCTTCCTCTTCATCATTGGGACTTAAATTAGAAGTTTTGGTTTCAATTTCTACCTCAAAGTGATCAAAGAAGTTTATATTTTCAGACTCATTAACAGGTTCATTATTACTCATTTTATAAGGAAAAACAGTTTCGTAAAACTTTACATCTCTTGAATATAAAACATTTCTATTCTCAAGACTGAAAAGTTTATATGCTTTCTTACCACTAGCATAGCCAATCAAAATACACTTTTCAGACCTATGAGAAAACTTATCAGACCCTTTGACCACAGTGGCAAAACAAAGACACCCAAAACTTCTTAAGTGAGAAAGGTTTGGTTCCCTACCATACATTAAAGAAAAAGGAGATTTGCCATTCAAAACCGAGGAAGGAAGCCTGTTAATCAAATAAGTTGCAGTTAAAACACACTCAGTCTAAAACATCAGAGGTATCCCCCCTAAAACATAAGACTCCTAGCTACATTTAGCAAGTGTCTATGTTTCCTTTCAGCAATTCCATTTTGTTGGGGTGTATAAACACAAGAAGTCTGATGTAAAATACCCAGTGTTAAAAAAACTCTTCCATTTTTTGGTTTGTAAATTCAGTTCCCTTATCAGACCTCACAACTTTTATTTTCTTATCAAATTGAGTTAAAACCAGCTTATAAAAGCTTATAAACATATTAAAAACTTCATCTTTGGTTTTAAGTAAATTCACCCAAACAACCCTGCTAAAATCATCAACAACAGTAAGAAAATACCTAAAGCCCTCCCTGCTAACCACTTTATATGGACCCTAAACATCAAGATGAATTAATTCTCCAAAACAGGTGGTCTTATGTTCACTTAAGGGAAAAGCTTCTCTTGTTTGTTTTGCCTTATGACAGACTTCGCAAGGACCATTGTGATCAATATTAGATAGATTCAAAGACTCTCTTAACAATTTTAAAACCTGATTAGCAGGGTGACCCAACCTATTATGCCATACATCCTTAGATACATAAGACACAAGAAACTTACTATCAAGGCACATAGCAGACTTAGCACAATCAGTATCAAACAAGTACAGACCAGCAGATTCCCTACCAGTCCCTAGGACTTTCTCCTTTTTCAAATCCTGAATGTAGCATTTAGTTTCATCAAAACAAACATTAACCTTACTATCCTTAATAAGTTTGTTCACAGATAACAAGCTGAGAGTATATTCAGGAATAACTAAAACATCAAACAAAACCATATTATTATTAAGCCTGAGATTACCCACATGAGTTATTTTAGCCAGAGTTCTATTAGGATGTCCAACAGTATATTCAACATATACCAACTGTTGGTCATATGCTGATTAGCCCCAGAGTCAATTATCCACCCAAAATAATAATTGACACCCCTGATTTTAACATTAGCACAATAGAATTTATAGAAGTACTGATTAAAGAACACACTGCAATTAAAGAAAGAACAAGAAATACTACCTACCATGTGAGTGTTGGAAGTGGAACCACTCTTATCATTGAGAAGACTCATAAGTTTCATAACCTGGTCATTAGTCAAAGAAACAGTGCCAGTAGGCATTTTTACATCATTGTTACCCTTAGTATCAGAAAAATTAGCTTTATTGTTGTTAAAACTCTCAGATGGTTTAAGATTAGGATTTCTTTTAAAACCAGGTGGGTAACCAATGATTTCAAAACACCTTTCAATAGTATGACCCTTTAAACCACAATTCTTACACAACAGACTATCATAATTTCCTTTATTTCCATTGTTACTATTACTATTTGACCAATTACCATTAGAATTATTATGTCTCCTTCTATTATTATCATTACTTCTAGAAACAAAAGTAGAGGCTTGGGGTTTTTTAGTTTTAACAGAACTAGCAGGTATACCCTTATGAGACTCTTCCCTAGATACAATGACAAAAGCATCTTTGGCTTCAGGAAGGATTTCCCTAGTTAAGATGCTACTCCTAACAGGTTGATAAATGTCATCCAGACCCATTAGAAACCGCATTGACCTTAACAATTTGCCATGATCAACTAACTCAGCCCTAGTCGCACAGGTAAAATCAGGAAGCTTAGTAAGAATATCAAACTCTCTCCAAAGAGAATTCAACTTATGATAGTATTCAGAAGCCGGCAGACCGCCTTGTTTAAATGTATTAATTTTTTGTAACAAATTAAAAACTATAGACCCATCAACTCTGTCATAAGTATCCCTTAACTCCTCCCAAACTTTAGCAGCATTATCAGAAAAAACATGACCAAGATACACATCTTGAGATAAAGAACTCAGAATCCAATTCAAAACCACAGCATTACATCTATCCCATTGCTCAAGTAAAAGGGCACTAGCAACATAATCAGATCTAAGACAAGAGCCAGTTATAAAACCCATTTTATGCTTAATTTGCAAAGCAAGTTTAACAGCACTAGCCCAAACTCTATAGTTATCAACACCAGTTAATTTTAGAGACACAATAGATGCACAGTTAGAGTCATTTGGGTGAAGATACAGGGGATTGCCCTGATCAAGGGATCCAATCATAATAGCCATGATAAAACATAAAGCAAGCAGAAAAACAGATACCAACAAACAGACAGGAAACCAAAAAACAATCAAGAACCACCTAACAAACAACAGATAAACCAACCAACAAGCAAATAAAAGGAAAGACAAGAAACAAAACAGAAACAAACAACAATATCAACTAAGAATAAAACTACACGCACACCCAAGATCCATAAAACTTAAGCCTAGCGGACTAGAATTGGCCAGAGCAGGGTTTCACACCACTTATAGTGGCAGATCAATGATAGCCAACTCGTTTGCACCCACTAAAACCCAAGAGTGTATCACTTCAGGGAAGGAAAGACTTACAGTGCTTTGAAAGAGAAACACCAGCAGCGGAAGACAACCAATTAGCACTAGATTCACTTAGTCTAGTGCAATAAATCAAAGCCAGAACCCAATTAATCCACATAACCACATAATCAAGAAACCCCCAAATTCCAAATTAGGGTTTCTAACAATTGATCACCCCAGATGATCTAAAACCCAGTTAATCACCAATTAACCAATCAAGAACCTTCGAGAATCGCAACAAACCAAAACCCCCCAAAAATTAGGGTTTCAAGAAAAAACCCTAATTGAATCCAATCTTCAATTAGCAACGAGATCCACCAGGAGAGCTAACCTAGAGCTCTAATACCATGTTAAAATGGTATAGAACAACAAGATTTATGAATCATACAGCCAACCTCCCTACGGTGATCTTATCTTTTTATTAATAACAAGAATACAAAGATAAACAAGTCCTCAACACGAGTTCTTGTTAAACAGGTTACAAAGAAATACGCAGTAATCCCATTCAGAAGGATCTTACTATTCTATACAAAACTCACACACTAACAACTAAACTAATGATCTAGATGATCAATACAATCAAACCAAACTAGAAACCAATGATCTCTTGGATCTAAAACTGGAGAGAAC
>BQNB010093123.1:2786-26445 GCA_026074375.1 Tanacetum coccineum | reverse complement strand
GTTAAAAAAAACCTTTACAGGATTACTAACAACTTGTCACTAATGTGAGACTGTTGTAACAACTTGTCAAGGGCGATGGGTTTGAGGATTCAAGGCTTAAACAAGAGTTCATATATAATCTTAAGAGTATTATGAACATTCTAATACAGATTATAAGCTTATTGAACAAGATTTTGGGCTTACTTTAGCTAAAATTGGTCGAAATGGGGTTTTCGTGTTCTTACGCCTAGTAACGACTTCAAGGATTTGTTTTTCTTGGTATTTGGCTTCTATTCTGATCTTAGGGACTTCTCTTGATCTTCCTTGGCTTGGTTTAAGGCTCCATTGTTGTTTGTGTTTAAGTTTGAGGTGTGTTTGAATGACTTGGGGTCTTGGCTATTTATAGGGTCAAATGACCCTTTGTGCCTAAGTTTCCTTGGTGTCTAAAGGTCAAGAGTTGTAGAATTATGACTATGGAAGGCTAGTGATGAGTATTGAGGCCTAGGATAGTAGCTGGGAGAGGTGGAGGGGTGTTTGAGGGTCACGTCTACAAGGAGATGACAAGGAGATGATTTTGCTAACTTGGTGACCAAGGGAGGTGAATAAGGTGCTTGTAAGGTGCTAGGGTGGCTGCTAGGTGATGTCATGGTGATGCAAGGGAGGTGCTTGGTTGCTTAAAATGGGTTAAAATATAAATAAAGGGGTGTCGAGTTGGATTAGGGTTTCGACTTAGGATTTAGGGTTTTAAAATGTGGATTAAGGTTAGGATTAGGGATAGATTAGAGTTTAAGATTAAGGTTTAGTGTTAGATTAGGGTTTAGGATTAATGTTTAAGGTTTAGGATTAAAGTTTAGGTTTAAAGTGAAATTAGGGTTTTAGGGTTTTGTTTAGGGTTTAGGGTTTTAGATTAGGATTTAGGACGATTTAGGGTTTTGGTTTTAGGGTTTAGAAGTTGTACATCGAGTGTTGTACCTTATACAAAAGAGGTGGTACGAAATCTAGAATGAAAACGGTGGTAAAATGAGCTTATTTGACTTTATGCTTCATTGATTTGTACTTTAAGCTTAAATGAGTTGTACATTGTTTTTAGAGGGAAAAGTTATTCAAATGTTATGCTATGATACTTGTACACATGCCTTGAATACTTGTACATTCATTTTATATGTATACATTACATATAATTAGAGTTTTAATATAAACGTTTAACGTTTAAAGTCTGTTTTGATATAACATTGTAAAAAGTACGTTAAATGGATAATGTACTTGGTAAAGATGATATTAAGATATAGACTTGACATCTCCAACTTCGGCCCAGCAAACAGGTGATCTGCACTTTCGACCATAAAGTGCTTTAAATGTTCCTGCCTTAATACTGGCATGATACCTGTTATTGTAAGAAAATTCTACCAATGGTAAGTGTTTTTCCCATCGTTTTCTAAAGTCTATGACACAGGCTCGAAGCATGTCTTCGAGTGTATGGATGGTTCTTTCACTTTGTCCATCAGTTTTGGAATGATATGCCGTACTCATGTCTAATTGAGTACCCAAAGCACTTTGCAATGATTGCCAAAATCTGGATGTGAAATGACTGTCACGGTCTGAGATGATGGATATTGGCACGCCATGCCAGGAGACTATTTCTTTGATGTACAATCTTGTAAGGGTTTCCTTACTATCTGTCTCTCGGGTAGGGATAAAATGTGCGGATTTGGTAAGGCGATCGACAATGACCCAGATTGTGTCATGTCCGTTTGAGGTTTTGGGAAGCTTTGTGACGAAATCCATCGTTATTCTCTCTCATTTCCACATAGGAATCTCTGGTTGTACCAGTAAGCCAGATGGCATCTGACATTATGCCTTAACTCTAGAACATGTCAAACATATTCAGCGATGATTGCCTTCATGTTAGGCCACCAATGGAGTTTCTTTAGATCCTGATACATTTTGTCAGAACCTGGGTGGATGGAGTACTTCGATTTATGAGACTCATGCATGATCAAGTCTCTTAAACCACCGAAGAGTGGCAACCAACTTCGATTCTTGCTACAACGAGTTCCATTAGGACGTATTTCAAATGATTTGTTCATTCCTCATAGGTTCTTAGCTTTGATGTTTTCTTCTTTGATTGCCTCGGTTTGAGCTTTGAGGATTTGAGTTGGTAACTTTGGGTGAAGGGTCATAATCAATGATCTAACTCGGAGTGGTTCCTTCCAGCTTAAGGCATCTGCTACGACATTTTCCTTTCCAGGATGGTAGCGAATCTCATAATCGTAATCTGCAAGCAATTCTAACGAACGGCGTTGCCTCATGTTTAACTCTTTCTGATGAAGAATATGTTGAAGGCTTTTGTGATCAGTGAAAACTGTACACTTTGTACTATATAGATAGTTTCTCCAGATTTTAAGAGCGAATACTACTGCTCCTAATTCAAGATCATGAGTGGTATAGTTTTCTTCGTGAGGCTTGAGTTGTCGGGATGCATATGCAATAACTTTTTATTTTTTGCATTAATACTGCTCCCAAACCTTGAAGAGATGCATCACAGTAAACGACAAAGTCATCGTTTCCTTCTAGTAATGCTAAGATTGGATCTTTACAAAGTTTTTGTTTTAAGAATTGGAAAGCCGACTCTTGGTCTTCGCCCCAGATATACTTCTTATTTTTCTGGGTTAGTTTGGTCAAAGGCTTTGCAATCTTTGAAAAACCTTCGATGAATCTTCGGTAATAGTCGGCGAGTCGTAAGAATTGACGTACTTCTGTGGGTGTAGTAGGAGGTGCCCAATTATTAAATGCTTTAATTTTGGCGGGATCGACATGAAGTCCTTGACTATCAACTAAGTGCCCAAGAAATTGTACGATATGGATCCAGAAATCACACTTGGAGAACTTGGCATATAATTTCTCTTTTCTGAGTAATTCTAAGATTATTCTCAGATGTTCTGCGTATTCTTCTTTGTTACGAGAGTAGATAAGAATATCATTGATGAACACTATTACGAATTTGTCCAAGTATGGTTTACATACATGGTTCATGAGATCCATGAATACATCAGGTGCGTTAGTTAAATCAAATGGCATTACTTGAAATTCATAGTGTCCGTATCATGTTCTGAAAGCAGTTTTGGGAATATCTTCGTCCCTTACTCTCAGTTGATGATACTCTGATCTTAAGTCGATTTTTGAGTAGACACTCGAACCTTGAAATTGATCGAATAAGTCAATGATCCTGGGTAATGGGTAACGATTCTTTACAGTAAGTTTATTCAACTCCCAATAATCGATACACATTCTAAAAGATTCGTCTTTCTTTTTGACAAATAAGACAGGAGCTCCCCAGGGTGAAGTACTTGGTCGTATAAAACCTCTGTCTGCTAACTCTTAAAGTTGGTTAGATAGTTCCTGCATTTCTGAAGGAGCTAATCTATAAGGTGCTCGGGCTACAGGTGTCGCTCCTGGAATTAAATTGATTTGGAATTCTACTTGGCGAACGGGAGGAAGGCCAGGTAGATCTTTAGGAAAAACTTCAGGAAATTCTCTGACTACTGGGATATCTTCTAGTCTTTTCTCGTCTGACTTCTTCTCCGTTACTTGGATTATGAAAACTTAACAACCTCGGGATATATATCTTTCGGTTTTTATACAGGATATTGTCACACCCCCAAACGGGCCCTAGACGGAATACGTGTCTGGAGGCGTGACGCTCCTGGATATATCAAGTACAAAACATAAAGAACAACCTCTAAGGGTACGTTTTGAAAATAAACACCGTTGCGTAAATTTAAAATAATAATAAGTTTTACATCGATCAAATTAAAAGGATTTAAAAGACAATACGCGGAAGCTTAAATGAGTTCAACAACGGTATTTAACGACATAGATAAATCTCTGGTAAACCGGTACAGGCAAATAGACTTCACATAAGTCAAGCAATGACATCCATGCTAAGCACCAGAGAAAAACATGCTTAAAACGTCAACATAAAGTTGGTGAATTCATAGGTTTAGTTCAAACGATGTTATAGTGGACCACAAGATTTCAAAACGTATGCGACAGTTATAACAGATACAACTTCACATAAAGAGGTATTTACGTTGCACTAAGCTCATGACACTGAAGCTAATTCTGAACGTAGCATATAACATGCCAAATGATTGCTTGCCCTTCCAGGTGTCCGACCAAAGACCACCTAACTAGATTCGACATGACATATATCCGTTAGTCCTTGGACAACTCAAACTAGTGAGCGCTACTCACCCGGATAGGGATAATTAATCAGAGTTTGCGGAAGCTTTGGCACCTTTATGAGATCTTTCATAACTTTATAACAAGTGTAGGTCGTGTCTGAGCATTCGGTTATTCACTTGATATTTCTGGTACTGGGTATTTCCATCTCCATCTCCATCTTTAAATTATCCTGTAATGAAACAGTTAGCAATAAAGAGAAAATTGATTTGAAAAAATCAAGTCTAGTGTTTCTTATGGGTATAATATTTGTTACGATTCAAGAGTTTTGATTGTTTGTCAAATGATCAATAACCGTCAATTCTTATACTGGAACAAGTTTGATTCACGTAGAATCGCACCATCATTTCTTTCCAGTTGAACCACAGTTTGATTCTTGTGAAATCGCATAAGTCACCTATCAAGAGGCTTGTTTGATTTGGCTCTAACAGGATTTCCATCTTCATTGTGAAAAACCTTCGTTTCACTCGGATGTTCTGGTAATATCACAAGGATAATGCGTAGGACTCTTAGTCTAGACTTGTTTCCATAGTGTGTGAAAGACAAGAGAATTGGCAATGTGTCCTAATGAGATTAATTAATGATCTCTTGGCTCTAGACTCGATAGTGCGTTTTGGTTTTAGTGATCGGAGGCTGGAGCTGACTGCCACCTTTTTAATATCCACTATCTCGAAGTGAGAAAGTCAATAGATTACGTGTTTAGTCTCCGTGAGAAATGAAACAGAATCTTTTGTGAGCAGTTTCTGAGGGGTAGGGAGGGTTGTGCATTGCATCACTGGGTCCATGATGTCGGTCTTCAATGTCAGCAATCATCTTAGTGATTATGGCAGCATATGGTATTGACCCAGTTTCATGCCTAAGTGTGATGGAGGGGCTTTCTTTCTTTACCCCTTTATCACCTTTACTATTCCTTTTTATATTTTCAACCCTTCAGTGCTTATCGAGACTTCATGACTAGTACCTTGTTGGGTTTATTCCAGTACTAGCTCCATCTCAGTCGGCACTATTCCCCTATTCTCACTTTTTCTCCTTTTTTTAAACTAGTGGATTGTCCCTGGGCAGATCCCTCCGGTTCTGGTTGGATCATTGGAACTTGTACCTAACCTTACCAACCTTATATCTCCGATAATGTAAAATGCATGGTCAGTCTTTTGGTACAGTTCTCCTCTCCATAAAACCAATTGAAAATTAATTAGGTATTTATGATATAAATATCAAAGCGTTTTGTACCTCGATTGTTTTTACTTTTCAGAAATGCTCCCCTCAAAATGTGCATCGGTATTCGAAATTG
The DNA here is from genome assembly GCA_026074375.1 of Tanacetum coccineum. NCBI lineage: Eukaryota > Viridiplantae > Streptophyta > Magnoliopsida > Asterales > Asteraceae > Tanacetum > Tanacetum coccineum. The sequence continues at coordinate 20,933 of BQNB010093123.1, read as the reverse complement.
TTTAGCACGTTTGGGCGGAGTATACACACGAGTCTTAATAATCACATTTTTATTATTCACATTATTTTTCTTAATCAATTTTCTCCACTTATCTATAAATTTTAAAAACCCTTTGACATTTTGGATATCAATTGATTTAAATATGTTAAAAATTTGGAGAAAAATGTGCCAATTATTCACAAGTCGTGTATGAAAATATTAAATGCCCCCTTAATCGTTTGAGGGTCATAGATTATTCTACAAATTTTCATCTAAAGTATACTACTTTTTACTTATACTGTACAAGATAAATTATTCACAATAAGATAATATTGACCTTAGTGTCGGAGTGCGATGTCCTCTCTATTTGCTGATCTGGTCTGTAGTCAATTTATCTCTTAGTGTCCATCTGACAAAGCTTTCAGATTCGAACGATTCTCCTGATCTTTAGTCTCCTCTCCATCACCTCGATAAAGTCTTCACTCCTTCTTTTGGTTGTCTTTAGTCCATTTCTTTCTCAAATTGCCCTTATTAAACTTGATTAGCTTGAAAATCTTTAACCTTGTAATCCAGCTTTTCTTTGATTCTTGTCCACGTTCCATCGCTAAAATTGTGACCTCATCTTATTTCTCATATCTTTCTATTATCATCCCTGTATCTGTAGATTACTGTCTTGGTTTGAAGAAATTGTGATAATCTTTCTTTGGAAAGAAAATCAGGGCATCTACATTAGGTTGTTCCGATTAAGCTTGTTTGATTAGCTCTTAATGCCAGCTGCAAGTCTTCCATCGTTTCCTTATGGACAATGTTTTTGTCCATAATATGACCGCGTTGTGCAAATTAACCTTGTCCTGCTTTGGTAGGTGGTCGAACTTTCCTTGAATATGAAGGATGTTCAAGTCTTTAAAGTCATTGGGTTAAGACTTTTTGATATACTTTTCGGAGATCTTGTACTCGTAGTTAGTCAGCTCGGCGTAGAATATCTCTCATCAAGTAGTTCGTATCAGATTTTTAATAAAGTCTTGATACTTATAACACTGAGAATTCGCATATGGGATCTGACTGCATCACGATCTGAGGGCTCACTGTGTTTGTTGATGTAGAATTGCTTTTCTGCTTAAACCAATAGTGTGTGTTTACCATAAGTTGCAATTATGTATTTATATCTTGCTCACTTTCAATCAATAATTGATGGAATCATTCTTCAAGTCTTAGTCTGATAAAGTAGCGGGCTTTAAGTTGGATATTGATAAAGACCTGTTTCTTCTTTGTCTCCTGTCAGAAGAGAATCCAGATCTTTGTGAGAAAGAATGGTGGTTGAATTAGTCAAGGATCCTTAGAGGTCCCCCTATGGGCAAACGGTTTGCTTATATCTGGATATACATTCGATGACCCTATGGTTGTAACCTAATTCAATCTATTTTGTGAGAAGCATATGACTATTCTTCCATTGAAAATGAAGAGAATATGTTGTTCTAATGATAAACCTTTCTCCATTTTGAATGTTGGGTACTTAAAGATCGGCTTGCCTGAGATCTTTTTTCCAATCCTTCTACAATACCATTTGATGAATGAGCCTATATCATCAATCTTGTTATGAAGCTTGTTTTCATCTGGATCTTAATGTGCTTTGGCAAATGCATTTGCCCAGTTATTGACAGCTTCAGGTAGGTCAATTGGACGAATGACCCATTCCGGTTCAAGAGAAGCAGGTCTCTCTTCTTCAAGTATTGGTCTGAACCATGTTGTTGTATCCGGAATCTTTGGCATATGAGCGTTATCGGTGTCCTACAGATCTGAGACATGCCCTTCATCAGAAATTAGAATGTCCTCAGTATGTAGTTCATCCATAATCCCCTTTTCAGTTTTGCTCTTCTAGGATCCTTTTGCTGGTGCGGTGACTTACCAGTTTTAGAACCCACCCTTTGGATCTTTTACCTTGGATGTTTCTCTTGGTGGTGGTGGCTTTGAGCAGACTCAGACTCTCGTTTTTTTCTCTTCTTTGTTGATTACCCTGGTTTATCGCTGATGGGCCTTCATCATCATCGTCATCATCATCAGCTTCCTTTCATGCTTTCTTTTGTTATGGTCTTTAACCGTGTATCTGAACTTCCTTGTCCTGGCATTTTCATCCTCTATCAATGCGTTCCATGAGGAGCATGATATATTTTGTAGTTGGCAGGATTCTGTTTGGCAGGATTTGTTCTTATGCATGATTTGAAGAGAGCACTCTTTAGATCAAATTAATTCAGTGCAGCTTGATCAGTCGAATGATGGTATATGTTGACTCTTGTTTCTTCTCTTTTTGGTTCCATTTTTGATTCTGACTAATCTCATTCTTGATCTTTTCAGAATTCTGGCTTCTTGCTTGACTATGAGTAGGAGCATTGAGTATTTTCAACTAAATCTGCAGTTGTGTCTTTCAAGCTGTCTTAAGGAGCGACATCTTCAAGTTTTGTTCCTTGATTCTTTTCATCAACTGGAAGGAAATTGGGATTGAATAGAAAAAAAAACCAAAACATCGGCAGAGTAATCCAAACTTCTTTAATTCAGTCAAATTTGCTCTAATTTCTCGACTCTTAGCATTGAAGGGCGTTGAATGGTGTGGGGAAAAAGTTTTTCTTGGATAGTTTGGTGATTGCTGGAGCTTCTGTGTTGATTGGTGGTGTTGGTTATGGTGTAAGGATTGTGTTGTTTGTTGACACTAAACTAGAGGTTGCTCAAATTCTCCTAGGTTTTGAGATAGATTAAGAAATTGATGACCATAATCAGAAGGCACATAGAAGCTGACGGATGTACAAAGGTTGCTCAGTAGTCTCCTTTGGTAATTCTTTTCGTTAAAGTCTGCAGTTATTTTCAGATCCTCATCCACAGTGTCAGCATTTCTTTGCAGTTATTCCTGTACTTGTAAATATCGTCAGAATTAGATTTAGTTTCTTCATTGTCATCCTTAGCATCTACAAAAATTAACTCATCTGGAACCCCTGGTATCTCACCAGTTCCTTCATCTGAGCCACCAGTACCAGGCTGTCTCCCTAACATTCTCCTGCTATCCTTGAGAGCTTTTCATTTCGTAGCGGCCTCTTGTTCAGCGGGAGTAAGAGTTTGAATACCCTTGAGCTTCTAGGTTGTTTTAGAAATAGCAATATTTGACCGTCTTCTTCTCGCAAGTTCGGGGACAAATTCTGAGACAATTCTTGCATGAGTGGCATGAAATTGTCTTGCTGTAACTTCTTATTCAGCTTTAGTTAAGCTGTTAGATTTTTACTAATTACAAAGGCTATGTCCCCGGTTCAGGAACGATGTTGTCATCATCTGATAGGTGGCTTTCTTTTTTTTAAACTCTTCTACTAGAGGTTTATTCCGTTAAAAGTTCTGGTTCGACTCATCAGCACATCAACAGATTCTTCAGTGGGATCTGCTGGACTTCTTCCTTGCGAACATTTTTTCCATTGCTATTCTTTTGGAGGTATTTGACTAGTAGAATACAGGATGAACCTCTTGTATGATTTGATTGAATAATCTCTTTATTTATGAAGTTGCTGGAATGAGAGTACCTTATTGCTGTACATCCTCAACGATTCTGGGAACAAATTTGAGTAGACTCCAACACCGTCATTTATTGATTGTGTGAAAGTGTTGTAACTTGGAGCTTCCTTGAGAGATTTGTGCTTGGAGAGGAAGTAATTAATGATAAACCTTTGTGGAATCGAGGATAGGAATATTTTAAGTCTTGACTTTTTCTCTTGTATTGATAAATTTGGTAGCAACGTCTTCCCAAATCTCAAAGTTGGATAATCAACATTCTCTCTATATAACATGCCCACAGGATATCAATTATTGAACTTCCTCAACTTTTCATTCTAGCTATATTTCCAGATAGACTATTGTTGATGCAGGCTGCCTGAGCCCTCAACGGCTGATGTATGTGGGTCCACAATAAATATTTGTATATTTGTGAGTGGTACTGAGTATCAAGATCAATGATGGGAATGTGGAGTGTCTTCATCATTTTGTTCTACAGTTAAGTATTCACTTCTTTCTTGGACAGATATCAAGTATCTTCCTAAAGAATTCAGCATCTATCACCACCTTTTTGTCAGGCTAGAAGAATCTCTTATAGGACTCAGAGCGTTGATCTTAGTAATGGAGTACCAAAATCTATGTTACATGTGAATTTAAGGGACATCCGCAGAATTGGGTGAAAATGCCTTGATGCATGTTTGAATCTTGGATCACTATCAATAACAACTTGAAAAGTTTTATTTTTTTTTTTATTTTTTTATTTTGTTTTTTTTTTTTTTTTTTTTTTTTTTTTTTTTTTTGTGTTTTTTTTTTTTTCTTTTCTTTATTGCTTTACTTTGGTTTCCAGTATAACATTTGTTGTGGTATGTTGAATCATTTCAGCAGTTAGGAACCATAGGTCATCACGAGCAATGATTGTTCTGTATCTTGAGGATTCATGATTCTGCTTAAGAATCAACCAATATAGTATATAAAAATATATATTCGTACTACTCTTTACAATGGGATAATCCTTGATGTGCTGGTTGATTTAGAAACATGCAATAGTTAGTTTTAATGTAGAAGTGATAGTTGATTATTAACACTCTCAAGAATGAGTCATCTTAAGAACAATGAGTCAATGTAACTGTGAAGTTAACAAGAACGATTCAGTTTCGAGGATTAAGTAATCCTTATTCTCATAGAGGGCAATAAACAACACATTTAAACATGAACACTGAGAAAATATAAAACGAACAGATAAGCTCAAAGATTTACACAAACTTTAGAAATTTGGGCCAGAGTTTCTTTTTGTATTTTTGACATAATTTCGCCTGTAAGTGAACCTGTAAGTGTTTACAGTCCTACATATTTCGCTCCAACATAAGCAAGTTGTTCATGTTTCGCTTGGAACATGTATACATGATTCGCTTGGAACATGAATACATGTTTCGCTTGAAACATTGACAATACATGTTTCGCTTGAAACATGTATACATGTTTCGCACTTGGATACTTGTCATACTTGTTTCGCTTGGAATCATGTCAGAAATGTTTCGCTTGAAACATGTCATACATGTTTCGCTTGAAAACTAGGTTATCATGTTCGCATTAAACACATGTAAACAGGTTTTTCTCTTGAAACATGATATTATCATGTTTCGCTTGAACATGTCATACATGTTTCGCTTGGAACATGTCGCAATCATGTTTCGCTTGAAATATGTAAACATGTTTCGCTTGAAACATGTAAACATGTTTCGCTTGAAACATGTAAACATGTTTCGCTTGAAACATGTAAACATGTTCCGCTTGAAACATGTAAACATGTTCCGCTTTATCCTGTTTTAACATGTTCCGCTTCATTCTATCAATACATGTTTCGCTTGATTATATCAATACATGTTTCGCTTGCTTAACCAAAAATTCATAACTTAAGTTTTAACAACTTAAATCCCTATGAATCATTCAAGTAAGCTTCTCATTACACTTCTAGGCATCTCAAAATCCATAACCACAAAGATTTATGTGACAAAAAAATGCTCGAAAAATTCTCATATGCAATCAATCTAAGGGATAGGCTCATAATTTATTATCTAAGGCAACTTGGAGAATCTTAATATGCATAAGAGTGAAATAACCATTAGCACTTTATCATTAGCAACCAACAAACATGTATTTCGCTTTATCATAAAAAAAATCTTCCTTACATCACTCATATGATCGATGATATCATAAAAATGTTTAACCACTTCTTAATCGCCCCTAGTGATTAATTACACTAAATTTAATTAACATTGAGCAAACCTTTTGATTCATTCAAATTCTAAGAATCATCATATCTCATTAATTAGTTAACTAAATGAAAAACTATTTCAAACAACCCTTAATCGCACCCTTGCGATCAAAAGCCCTCATACAATTTTACGAAAAATGCAACTTTAATTTTATGAACCCTAAATCGATTTTATTCGATTAAGAGCTCAAAAATGAGTTTTAATAAACATTTTATATAAATGAGATGAGAAATGGGTAATGAACGATTAGGAGTGTACCTTTGATCTTGAAATGAGATTGAAAAATTCGAATTTAAATGGAGTGGTTTATGTAAATAAATGCACTGACACGTACACATATTCATCTTTTGCATGGATGTAAAGTAATCCATTCCCAGGGAAAATTAATTACCCGTTGTCAGGAACAACCATCTTTAAGACGACATGCATTCCTCAGATAGAAAAGCGAGTTACTGCCTGAAGTAACTGCAAGCCATTTTGTAATTCCAAATGACTGAAAATATTTACTAAGTCCATTTTTTTGTGTTAAATATGAATATTTGTACTTGGGATACCAGTAAGGCTCCTTCGTTTACTATCCTTCCTTCTTGAAAGCGGTGTAAGAGTTTCAGGGTAATGCTCTTATCCAAGTCGTGGTAGATGAAAATTCAAACCGTTCTCTTGCATGCTTTTGTGAGTTTTCAGAATATTGATAGTTCGATTCCACGAAGTAGAGTTCAACCACTATATTTTCCACTTGCTCTCGGATGAACAACTGGTGACGTATGTCGAGTGCTTGATCGAGAGTGGGTTGGACATTGTTTACTGCTTAGAGCAAATGGATCTTTTGTTATTAACAGTTCAATGATGAATTTATTGAATTCAAATCCGTAGTCTTTTAGTTGGGATCGCATCCAAAGGATTTGAGCATAACATCCAGACATGGCAATGTATTTAGCCTCTGTTGTAGATATTGCAGTGCTTCTTTGTTTTTGGCATGAAAAGCTCACCAATCTATCTCTAAGATAACTAAGCACCTTTCCGACGTTATTCTTCTTAATCTGACATCCCGCAATGATCCGCATATGCATAAGCTGTTAGTGACTTGGCGTTGTATTTCGGATACCAAAGGACCCATTTAATGGGTTCACTTTTTGGTACGAAAGACACGGTTTGATGCTTCAAGATGCTTTTGGTAGGTTAGCATTGTTATAGACACATGGTACAGCGAACACAAGGTCGGGTCTACGGCAGTAGGTACATTAGGGAGCCAAACCATTCCTTCAAAATAACGAGTTTGGTCAGACTAGAATCCTTTGAGTTCATCTTCCTGTTTTATCGATCCACCATTGGTGTATCGACAGGGTCTGTATGATCCATTCCACATTTCATTTTAAGATTTCGAGAGCTTATTTTGCTTGTTAATAAGATGCCTACAGGACTTTGAGATACTTGTAGGATCCTAGAAAAACGACATTTGTCCCATCATCGACCTCTAAAATTTGGAGCTTAATCTCTTGGTAAATATGTTACACGGATTATGATCAGTTGAGGGCAAAAATGTGTCATCTACGTATATTTGAACTAGTAGGTATTGTTTGCCTGATTTCGTGTGAATCACGTACGGATCTCAGGGCACCTTGAGAATTGTTGGCATTAGAAACTTTGATAGTGTGTCATACACACCCTTGGTGCTGCTTTAGGCCCGTAAAAGTGCCTTTCTTCAAACGTTAAATGTGTGTTGGATTTAATCCGGGTCCTAAATCCTTAAGGTTGGACTGACAAAGAATTTTCTTCTTGAAGTTCACCATTCAGAAAAGTAGTTTTGACATCATCTGGTAGATGAGCATATTTTTGGTTGCTGCATTGGCAATGAATATCCTGATGGCCTCTATCCGTGAAACGGGTGCAAACGATTCTTCAAAGTCAATACCCTCTTCTTGACGATATCCATTTGCTACTTACCGAGCTTTGTTTTTCAAAACATCACCATACTCATCAAGATTTACTTTGTAAATCCATTTGAGAGCAATGATCATTACACCTATTGGTTTTGGTACCAAAACCCATACTTCAAGACGATTAAACTCGTGAATTTCATTTTGCATAACTTCAAACTAGCTATCTTTAGTCACGGCCATTTTGAAATTCTTTGGGTTGACTTTTGAACAGTCAATATGGAAACAACACCATAGTGCATCGGAAGCTAACTGTTTTCTGGTTGATACAGGACGAGAGGGATTTCCAACAATATTGTCAAGAGGGTGATCTTTAGACCATTTTCTGAGATGATCTGATGGTTGAGTAACTTGGTTGGGTTCAACTATACTAACATCCCCTGATAATGACTGCGTAGAACTTGGTTCTCTAATAACAGTGTTATTTGAGGGATGAAGGGTAGCTTGAGTAATTGGGGTGTCTTCGATAGTGGGTCCAACTGCAACATCATGTTGAATGACTGGAGGTTGTATTCCAAATGATGACGGTGAAAAACTTGTTGACGGTGCATCTTGAGCAAATGTTGTAGTCACAGATGTACCTGGTGGAACAACATGAGCGTTAACAGCAGTAGCCGAAGGTACTGGTGCATCGACTCTAGTTACTTCAAAGTATTCATCGAACATAGGTTGGATAATATTAAACTACATATCTTTATCCGTCGGTAGAACATAATTGATTGTATGGACCTGATTAGGTATGAGCCCTGAACTGAATTGTCCATGCGTCATTGACATAGGCTCGGGTCCTTGTATTAGATGTATACAAGAGCCATTGTCTGATGCAACTCATTGAATGTGACATGAATTGTTTCCATTATTCGACGGGTTCTTTTGTTGTAGATTCGAAAACCCCTTCTTGTTGGGAGCATAACCAATGAAAATCCCAATGTCAGCTTTGGCTTGCAATTTACCTAGAGCTTCGCTATCATTTGTAGGGTAGCAAAGAGCACCAAATACTCAAAGAAATGTAAGATCAAGCTTTTTATCATGCACAAGCTCATTTGGGTTTTGTTGTGGTCGAGTATGAATTAGGGATCGGTTTTGGGTGTAGACAAGCTGTGCGGACAACTTCAGCCACAGAAATCTTCGGCGTTTTGAGAATATCAGCATGGTACGTGCTGCTTCCACAAGTGTACGATTTCGTCTTTCGACAACGCAATTTTGTTGAGGAGTTCTCGGAACAGACTTTTGATGAAATATGCCAACTCCTTCATAGTATTTAGACATAACTTGGTTGACAAATTCCGTTCCATTATCAGTTTGGATGTATCTGACTGTTTTGTTGTGACCAAATTGAATTTGCTAAGAGAAGTTGATGATAGACTCTGGGTCTACATCCTTTGATCTTAATAACTTTTTAACCCCTGGTGAATCTTGTATAGTAATCCGATGACTAAAATGTTTTTCTTCCCATTAATACTCTGTACTCTCATCGTCACACATAATCCTTGTGATGGGTATGAAGAACTTCATATTGGTGTTTTCAGATTTTGGTTTGTGTGGAGTACTTCTGGTTTTTCCAAGTTGACAGGCTGAGCAAACGATGATCTTTCAATTCAATTTGGTAAACCTCTAAACAGATCTTTTCGAGAAGATCATTGATTGTTCTGAAGTTTAAATGGTTAAAAACGACAGATGTCATAAGCATGTTTTGGTCTTGGAAAGCTGTTGGTTAACTTAGCATATGGAGAAGACTTCATCATATCTTCAATCAGATATCGTGTACAAATTGGTGTACACTACCCTTAAGTAAGTTTACCATCATTCATATCATGTACAATTGCAAGAATGCTTTCTTGAAGCAATTTCAAAGATCATGAAATCACCAATTTTGCCATACAGAGAACTGATTGTGTCAAGACCTTCCACATAGTATACTCTAGAGATACTCTGTCAACCAATAACATAATCTCCATTACCCATGCTAGCTCCAAAGTGATCATTCCGTATTGAATGTATCGGCGATGAAATTTTCAACAAATGTTCTTGAGCTTTGAACGATTCCCCGTCATATGTTTTGAACAGCCTGAGTCCAGATACCAAAGGATGACCTGTACGACCTGCATTTGAAACCAGTCAATTGTGGAGAGTTTGGAATTTTGGTTTCCCAATTTTTGTTGGGGTTCGATTGGTTAGCAGACATAATAGAACATTTCACAAAAAGCTTAGTTAAAGGGCACAGTTCGCCTAAGGCTAATTTCTTTCTGTGGGTCTCCTTTGATAACCTCTATTAAGTTTCTAAGGTGATTTTCTTTCCTGTGGGTTCTCCATTGCTAACCAATATCAGCAATTAGTTTCCCTTGGCTTTCCAAACCGCTTGCTCTTGTTTAAACTGTTATCAGATAAGTTTACCTTTTGGTTTCCAAATCTGCTTCCATTTATTCAAAAGTAATTTTTATCAGTGGGGTTGCATTACGAACTTAAAAATATTAACAATACCACACATTCATGATTTGCAGAGTTTAATACATTGTTACACATTTTGACACACAGATTAGATTCGAAATTAATTACAACACGCTTGAGCTAATGCTAGAATCAACCACTTTTGTCCATTACTGACTTATTTGTCCTAGGGTGAGGGTCTTTCTCTACTTTCTTCTTATTCTCCTTTAGCAGGCAAGATCCTATTTTTCTTTGTATTGCTTCTTGGGCCTTTGATCACACGTGCTTCAAGTAGAAGTGTTTACTCTTATAGAATGAATCACAGGGACATTAGTCTGTTGAACTTTCTGGTGCACTTCGTGTTTCTGTGTGTTACTAGATGAAGTTCCTGGTTTATCATTAAAAGTAACTTGCTTTTTCCTAGTTACAGGGGTAGAGGGTGCCTTGTTTCTCTTTCTTTTGTAACATTTTGGGCCAAGTGCCAATCACATATTCTAACAATTCCTGAGATTGCTTAGTGTTATTGACAAGCATAGTTAAAGTGTCATTTCAATGGTTTAACTACTCTTGCTTCCTTGATAATCTCCTATTGTTTTACACTTCTTTAAGATGGTTGATTTAATTTAATGACCACTCCTTTTGTTATTAAGGGGTGAGGGATGGGTTAAACATCAATGGCAGAATGCCAGGCGCAAGAAACTTTTGGTTAGACAGAGTCACTAGTGACACATCGACACTTTGTTTTTCAACTGAGCCTTTAGATCTCATTTCTTTTGCATGTAGATGTCCTTTTCTCTAGTGTGAACACGCTTAATATTAAATGGAGTCATACAATTCCTTTTAATGTTTTTGACCTTTCTAGTTCCCACATCTATAACGCACTTCATTTTGGTCAATAAGAGCTGTGACATCATTTTTGCATTTAAGGTTTCCATCTTCTGTCATTCATTTGTGTGACTTGGCTTTCAAGTTTCTAATTGCGTTGTCTTTTCTTGAAGCTGTGTTTCTAGAAGTGTAATTCTGAAAAATGAGTCAAATTCATGAAATCCTGAGAGTTTGTGATTTGTTAATTTTTGAAGTTTTCTTGAAGGTGTTGGATTTTCAATTGCAATTCAGGTATTCCACCTAAAGTTTGTTAAACATGTGATCATTTAATATTAACATCCTTTTGATTTCATTTTGTAATTTAGATTATTTCAGCTTCATGATCTAGGACAACGTGATAGTTCAACAACAAACATAAATTGATTCGACAAACAATTAGGCAATTAGATTCATTTGCAATGAGAAAGTTTTTCCTTTAAATTTAAGAACATGCTTGTCCACAGTTTTTGGTCAACTTGCTGACTTTGATCAAAAATTTCTTCCAATCCTTTAAAACTTATTTAAAGAGGCCTTTTGTACTCTTCAAAGTGTTGTTTCATGAGTTTTGAAATATCGTTTGTGATTTAGTGAGGTAACATCTTTTTGTTTGTTCAAAATCCTATTTTCCCCTTCTGTGAGACATGTGGTTGATTCTCTTTTTTCATGTTTTGTCTAATTCGTAAAAAGTTGTGTTAGTGTTAAAATTAATTTTCACGTGATTTTTGTTAGGTGATCCTCCTGGGTCAAGCTTGACAGGTGTATTTGGTGGATACAAGACGGGTGTTGATAGTGGTTTAATAACTAAGGCTTCAACATTTTTCCTGTCATTTTCTATCTTTGGCCAAAATATCTGGCCCAAGGGGTCATTTCTCTCTGAGGTGCGAAGATTGACAAGTTAGTTTCTTTGAGTAAATACTGGGAGGCAAACTTAACTTTATTTTGAATCACTGAGGGCTTTTCATTTTCTCTATACATTATTTTCTAGTTACTCAGATATATCCAAGAAGTTTCCTCGTGTCATGCACAAACAACAGGTTTATGATTGGTCATGTCTATCTCAGTAACTTTATAGTGGGCTGATTGAACTTGCTTTGCTACGTGTGAGGGACATAAAGGTGTTTTTGTAGCCTATACTACCTTTTTTTTTCATCATAAAACGGTTTTGGTTTACATAACATGTGCACCGTTTGAATAGACTGATCTTGTTTGAATAATCTATCTTCAACCTTTTCTTTTAGTTTTTTGATGTCTAAAAACTCTTCGATGTATTTATCTTCTTTTGTTTTAAATCCTTTTTCAGGTTGTCATTCTTCCTTCATTGACTTGTTAATGGTCAACGGTAGAACGAAGTTTCTTTTGTTACAGTATTGAAGTTCCGATTTAATAGGGATGTTTCCTTTCTATTTCGGTCAGAGATAATTATTCTCATTTGTTCATCAATCTTTTGTTCTCTTTTAGTTAATTCAAACATTGTCCATTTTTCATACACCCTGACCACTTCCTTATATCTCGCAAGTTCAGAAGTCAATGTGTCATTAACTACTTTCTACTGTTATTGCTGACTTTCTTGGGCACCCTGTTCTTGCTTATCATCTATAATAGACATCATATGACTCATTTCGAACTGAGATCATTTCTTTGTACAACATGCTCTTCGTTGTCCTCCATATACTGATTATACGGAATATATTACTACACTCGCATATTTAGCATCAGAGTCAACAACGTACTTGTGTTAAACATTCGTTTTTGCATCTGTTGTTTTTCACGCATACTCATCCTTGTGATTACAAAAGGGTATCATGATCTTGTACCTTAATGGGAGTATTCGAGCATATGATGGCCCGCCTTAATCGTAGTTTGGTTCTTCTGATGTAAAGATTTCCATGAACATTGTATGTATATTAGGTGCCTAATCGACAATTAAAATCAGAGTCGAATGGCATCACATTGATAGCTTCAAAGGTTATGATCCACATTAAGGCCAATTCTTTCTCAGTTGGATTTACACATCATCACAAAAAGTTGGTGACCTGTTCTCCTACAAGAAACAACAACTGTTCTTCATCCAGTACTGCACCATTCTCTTGGGCTTGCATCAGTAGCATCTTCTCCTTAAAGTAGTCTGAATCCTGAAGTCGCTTTGGTCGAGGACATTATCGTGCTATGTGCTCGAGTCTATTACAGTTGTAGCACTTAATGGGTTTAGCTTGACTAGGATTCACATTGCCACCTCTGTTCTGACCTTCAGCATTCCTAGCTACAACATTTCCTCTTGCATTGTTCCTCTGAAATGGTCTTCTTGATTATTCGCATTGTCTCTTCTACTGACATCTTGAACCTCTACTATCTGCCGTCTTGAACCATAGCTTTGTTCCTTGCATTAAAAGACGTTCTGAGTTGATTGTTTGTTTGAGAAAGATGTGATTTGTATGATTGAGTGAGGAGGACAAGTGTGTTAGTTAAACTTTCAATCAAGTTGTCAGTTGAAGAACTTCCTGAGTCCAGTTGAAAGTTATCAGCAGGAGATGGTTCATTTAAGGATGTGGAGGGAATGGTTTGATTGTGTTAGATACTGTTGAACTGAGGCATTAGACACTAGTGCCAAAGGATCATTAGTTGGTTGAATGAACCTTTCCATCATCATTCTATTCTTACTAGCATGTACCTCATGTTGCTTCAATAGGGCATAAGGCTGATCAAGTTAGGACTCTTCAAACCTCTGTTAAGTTTGACTTTAGTTTGAATCTCTCCACTGGTAAAATGTTTTTCATAACGTAGAGTTCAGCTGTTTCTGGGCATGGTCATCTTGATGTTTCTCATGTCATTAATGAGCTTCGTAAACCTAACATAGTATACATGAATGGTTTCTCCTTTGATTTGATGGTAAGTGTTTCAAATTCATCGTTTACTGAGATTCCCTGTTCATCCTTTGTTAACTCAGAAACTTCCAGAATCTTTTCACATTTATCCCCTAATGTCTTTGGCGTCAGTATAGTGGTTGATGAGCGTGTAGATGTCTTTTGGTATCCCTTGAAGTAGGATATTCGTTGCACGAATGTCAGCTTTATACCTTTCCTTTTCTTCAGCAGAAAGGTCTGTAAAGACTCTCGCACGTTCTGGACCTAGTTGAAGTGCACCCTCAGTTTCTTCAGCAGGAGTTTGTATGAACGTTCCCATTTTAAATGGACCTTCAGTAATCGATTTCATAATGTTCTCTCCATTATCTTTTCCCAGACAATACAGACGAATGCGTTGTTGCCAAGATTCCAAGTCTGTTCTGTCAAGCATTGGTGGACAGTGTATCGGGAACCGGCATACTGGATATCTTACGACATTTTAGGACACTCTTGAAATGTTGTGAAATGATATCAGTCTTGATCGATCAGTGATAAAGAGGACTTGTGTTAATGATATGTTTTAGTTGTTGATTAAAGTAATTATCCGGGATTTTTACTAATTCTTAACTGAAAACGAGAATAAATCTTTCACGGTTTTTACAAAGTAAGAAAACCGTCGAAAATTAAGATTTTAGTGACACATTTCACTTGGGAAAAAAATCAACATTAATTCGCTTGATGACTCTTCGAATGTTTCGTTGATGGAAAAACAAACTTATTTCGCTTAGAGAAACCTGTCATATTTCGGCTTGTTTGATAAACTAACATATTTGTCGCTTGAAAATTTTATATTTCGCTTGGTATCTACCTGTCATATTTCGCTTGACAAATGTCATATTCCGCTTGAATACATATTTCGCTTGGAATCAACCTGTCATATTTCGCTTGATTCAAACCTGCATATTCCGCTTCCTTCAAACCAGCATATTCCGCTTCCTTCAAACAGAAGGTTAACTTCGAGCAAAACACGTATTTTTCCAACAAAATCACCAAAAACACACCCCTTTTGACGTTGAACCTTGATTTTTCTTGCACAACTAGTTACCTTATGCCTAGATCTTGCTTAAAAACATAACACTAAACACATCTAAGCTTAAAATTTTAAGATTTGATTTTCGAACCAAAAACCCAAAAAGTAACTAAGGAACACGATTTAATCAAGATTAGAACGCACACAAGCTCACGAAATCACCACATAGCTCTGATACCAATTGTATGATATCAACTTTCACAGCCCGGATGATGATTCTTGGATTTGGCTAGTTTCTAGAGAGAGAAACACATAGAGAGATATTTTCTAGAGAGAGAGTGTATGTGTTAAAGTGTAATATTGAAATATTGTCTAGCTTACCTCTTTCTAAGTTGGAAGTGGATTTTAGTCTTCACAATTTACCGGTAGTCGTACCCGGCTTAATACCAAAAGTCATACGATTAACTATTAAACTACGAGCTATCATAAAGAGTAAAATACACGGGGTGACCTAGTCTTTTTCTAATATCTAACATACTTGGACGACCAACCCAGACCAACGATGACGTTAAAACTACCGAGTTTAATCGACATGAGATCGATTTCGAAAGATTGATTTAGCAGGTTAGGGTTGCAACCTGGATATGGTGTTTGTGCTTACTTGATTTCCGTCAGCCATTTCGATATCGTAAAAGGTATCTATTGTAATAGGCGGGATATTTAGCATAGAGGCAAGAGATATGGATATGAAGCTTTTATCGGCTCCGGAATCAAATAATACTCTAGCTAAATGCTGTTTAGAAAATCATACATACTTACGTATCGGGGTCTTGATGATTATTCCTTCTCTTAGCTGTAGGCTCTTCCATGGGCATTAATGTAGGTCTTTTGGCACTTGATTTGTATTATTCATTTCTCTATACTGGATGACAAATACTATCACTGGTTTTCTTTTTTACTTGTCTGATTACTTCCAGTGGCTGGCCTCTTGTTTCGGCAGTTCTTGGTCAAATGGCCCACCTTGTTGCAAGTATTACACTTAATAGTACAAGGTCATGTGTTATGTAGATCACATTTTCTACATAATGGGAGGTTTCCAGCCGTTCCTAATCGTTCTCAGCAGGAGTGACAGCATAAGCTTTGACTATCTTCTTGCCTTCTGTTTTGTTGTGGTTGGTGATTATTGTAGTGGTTGGTGTTGGTGTTACGGTAATTGTTGTTGTTGCTGGTTAAGTGTTGTTGTGAAAGTTCTTATGTCATCCCACAAATTTGTGGTTGTGGTCACTTGTTACTTGCACGGAGTGGTGCTTGGTTACTGATCATTAGCCTTGGGCTTAAGTTTAATGGCTTCCTCTTAAAGTTTGAGGATTCGAGGTGGTAACATTTTCTTCAATACTTTTAGGTAATCCTCACGATAAAGGCTTCTAGGAGTTTCTCGGTGTTTGATACCATGTTTGGGCATAAGACTGCTAATTCTTGGAATCTTCTAACGTAAGGTTTGAGATAATTTCCCTTTATAGTCAGAGTGTAAAGTTCATCTTCCATCTTTCGGACTTCAGTTCGAGGATAATATGGTTTGTTTAGTGACTTTTCATTCAGTCCAGGTGTATTTGATTGGCTTGAGTCTACTCCATAGGTTGGGCGTATGCAATCCTCAGACAATGGGCATCATCAGTAAGGGTACCAGTAGCAAATGTTACTTTGTTTTCCTCAGTACATTTGCTCTGAGAAAATACTGATTCAGTCCATTCAAACCAGCGGATGAGGCCAATTGCTCCTTTCGTACCATTGAAGTAGAAAGGTTGACAGCTTATGAACTCTTTATAGTTTCCCGTTTTTTGCTACTGGTGTTCCTGTTGGGATTACTAGTACCTGCCATTGTTGCAGCTTGTGCTTCCAGAGCCGCAGTGACACTATCAGCAACTAGTTTCTTAATGGCAGCTTGAGTCATGGCCAATGCTTTATATGTTGACGTCCTTTTGGGAGGCATTCTTTCAAAATAAGACACATGTTAATACGGAATAATATCAAAAATCTTAAAATGTAATGCTTATTTGAATGCTAAATTCAAAAATAAGCATTGTTATAATGTGCTATGAAATCATGAATTCTAACAAGTATTGGATATAGAAGTTATGGTATGTTGATCAAAGTTGAAGACAATAAGATAATAGGATATATGATATAGGATTCGGTTATTAGGGAGAAACAACAAAGTAGAACGGGATTGCCATTGTATTATACATAGTCAAGATTTGACATGTGTTTTTATTTATACCACACATCCCGTGGCTAGGTTCTAATAAAAGCGATAACTAAGATCTAATCTAAATATCCGATGGTCTTCTTGGCGGAGTCTTGAGGTCATTGATGGCATTCATAAGACTTTCTTATTCGTCTTGATGACGATTGGATATCATTGATGATGTGTTCTAGATCAGTAATTCTAAAGCGAGCCAGAGAAATTTTATGGTTATTTTCCATTTGATTCTTTTGAAGTTTAGTAATTTGAGCACGAGCTTGTTAGAGTTCAGCTTCCATATTGTCAAAGTCTTGTTGGATGATCACCCGACCTTTTCTGAGTCCTTCGATTTTGTCTTCTATGTACTCAATACGGTCAAGAAAAAGTTCATCTAGATGATTCAAGATTTCCTCAATTTGCTCCTCGTGAAGTTTCAGACTTGTCTTACGAGAGCTTTCTCCTATCTTAAAGTCTTGAGGTAGGGCAGAAGTAGATGAGGATGATCGATCACAACCTCGTTTCTTTGGTGGTAGTAGTTCCTCGGGAAGAAAGAATTCTTGAGGATTAAGCATTGATGATTGAGGTATGATAGTTGGAGGTGGGATATGTGATTTTTCAGCATAGAATGCTTGCATAACTTTCATGTAGGGATCATCATGAAAGAGTGAAAGAGTTGGTAAAGCTATTGGAACTACGCCAAATGAGTTTGAAGAGCTAGAATATGTTTTTCCCGGTGAAGCTGGGACATAGTCTGGAGAAGCCGGAATAAAGTCGGGAAAGTTGGAGGAAAAAGCATCCTCAATACCGGAAGTAAGATAGTTGGGAAAAGACATCGTTCTGTTAACAACCCAGCGGTAAATAATATAATAGTATAATAGTTATGTATCTTTTCATACTATTCGGGAGATGTAGTGGCACGGAGGACTTTCTTGGATAGAAAAAGAAAAGTAGTTATAGTTAAGATTTCGACCTTGTTTTCTATAACCGTTGGCTCTTGATACCAATCTATAACACCCCCATTTTTACA
>BQNB010093122.1:24187-26445 GCA_026074375.1 Tanacetum coccineum | reverse complement strand
GCATAGAACACAACGGAAATAAATGGGAACAAAAGGAGCACAAACGGAGAACAATATCTATGCATAAGATCCAACACTAACTCTTTATGCCACACATTTACGGACAGGGACGAAACCAGGGGGTGTCTCGGGGGGTCCCGGGACACCCATGGAATTTTGCGGCGTAGTGTTAATTTTTGTAAAAAACCTCGATTTTTCCTAAGTGCACATGGTCCCAACAATTTGTGTTCCTCGTTTCGTATAATTTTTCGTAAATGCACTTGGTCCAATTGTGTACTGGTTCCGTCCATGTTTACGGAATACTTGTTATAACTGAAGATAATACTTGATAATATTAGAATCGCAATTCGGTACCGAAATCATATGTAACAAAACATATACTCCCTCCGTCTCATATTAAGTGTCCACAATGGAATCTTTTAAGTCTTTTTTCATCAACTTTGACCATAAATATTTTTGTTTGTGTTATATAATATTGAACGAAAATTATACCACCGAAAAATATATTCAAAACTCTATCCATTCATATATCTTGCATCGAGTATCATATAACATAAGAAGAAATCATTAAGGTCAAAGTTGAAGAAAAAAGACTTTGAAAAAGTCAAGTGGACACTTAATGTGAGACGGAGGGAGTAGTATTTAGTGTGGAAACTGGTTAATCTCCATGATGTGGGGCAGTTAACGAAGAGAGCGGATTGACGAGAGAGCGCGGCCAAACCGTACAACATGTTTAAACCGAAGCAGGTAAGAATAAAGCACATAACATATAGCAATATGCATGTCCTAATCGCTGTGATTGAAAAATGGCAAAAATGCATGATGGTAATGGGTCAAAAGCGGATTTGGGTAACTTGGGTGACTTATGTAAACAAATCTTTTATTACGATGATATAGAAATATTATCATAATAAGTTGGCAAAGAGGTTGTATACTATATTGAAGAGAAATGATAGATTCACACCTTATTACACAATACAGAATTCCGCACACACCCTGATGTGTCACACATATAATAGTTGAAAAAAGAAAAAAAAAAATTAGATAGAATGTGATTGGTGCAAGTTAAATGCCACATCAGCATGTAGAAGTTTTTATCTGAGTTGGGAGTGGATGTAGCATTGCTCATAATATTAACTTAGTTTTAAAGATGCAATTGAAGGGGTTGTATGCATTCGCTGATTTGCAGATCGACTTTTAACCCGTTCTCCATTGTAACTTTACCCGTTAGAGCCGTTAAATTCCTTTTGCATACATGGATCATATATAAGATCCTGGCTGCCTTTATGGACCCAACATCATCTAAGCAATACATAAGAATGTGAACACAATACACTTTTAATTTTCTATTACGAAAACACATAAAAAGAGAAAATAATAATAAAATTGGATCCTGTAAAGAAACTAACAAGGATATATGTATGGTATAAGTATGATGGATACATCATTCCTTGTTAATTTAAATACTGCAACATTTCCACAACCTCGCCCGTTTTGAAGTATATATTTTAGAGTTGAATGAAGTTTGGTAATATCAATTTCAACATAATACGCATATGTTTGTTTGGTTAATGAAATACGCCTATATTCATTACAACACAATTTATCTACGCAAAACATATCCGTACTATCCAGCCAAAACGACAAAATTCACATAAAAACAAACATACACTTTCTGTTAATCCTGCATACAATCAATTGTATCATACTATTATAGATCTTCAAAGTATGTCAACTTCAATAGTATTTTAGCAGGAGCTGACCTCATCGATACTCCAATTCACAACTTCAAGTTAACATGTTTTGGTCGCGCTGGAAAAAGAAAATCAAGAATAGGCGGGATGTTGATTTAAGCCAAATTGAAAATAAGATCAGTTTCTTCTTGGCTTCTATAAAAAAAACATACACCTCACCAAACGCTAGCATACTTCATTCCAATCCCAATCTTATGTTTTAAAGCAATTCATAATCATTAACAATAACATATTAGTAAGTAGAGTAATTAATATAAATTAAAACACATAAAGCAACATGATGAAACCCTGATCTTTGAATAATATACCACAGATAACATAAACAAAGAACATTCTTAATCCACCATTGATCCATAAACATCATACCAAACATTAAAACACCTTGAAAAGGGGAGGGCTCAAATCACGTGGATTAGTCAGCCAAAGTTTAGAAAACATGGTTAACCCAAGACGTACAAATAAAACACACGTGACACTAGACATCTTGAATCTTGGGGCCAGCGG